>PITA01012077.1:0-63700 GCA_004023965.1 Spilogale gracilis | reverse complement strand
TTTTTTTTTAATATTTATTTATTTGAGAGGGAGAGAGAGGGAATAAGACAGAATATGAGGAGGGAGAAGGTCAGAGGCAGGAGCAGACACTGCATGGAGCAGGGAGCTCAATGTGGGACTTAATCCCGGGTCTCAGGGATTATGACCTGAGCTGAAGGCAGACGCTTAACCAACTGAGCCACTCAGGTGCCCTCTCCTGAGTTTTATTTTACCTCTCTACCCTCAGAGTTCTTGTGAATATATATTTCAGCTTCTCACAAGTCTTATTCTGGTTTGTGTCAGAGTGAGTAAATGCAGACTGGGGTGAGGGGAAGTAGGAAGCCATCTGTTGTGGATACCATCTGTGGAGCAAGAAAATAGTCTATACTCTCGTTTTCTTATTCTTGATCTTTGTTGGCTTATTTTGTAAATATTCACTTCTTCTACCCGTCCCCAAAGCCTCTTGACATTCGAATCCAGGGTCAGGGTCCTGGGTCAGCCAAATTAGGGGCTGCCACTGGGAGTCACACAGACTTCCACCATCGGGAGCAAACATTGTGGAGGCAGGCTGCTGGGTCCAGACCGTGGCCTGGCCTCTCTGTGCCTCAGTTCCCTCTCCTGGAGATAGGCCTGATTCATAGGGTTGTCAGAGTGAATGAGCTGACAAAAGGTAAAATATTGAGAATGTCCTGAGTGTTATCTATTATGACAGGAGTCTCTTGGTGTTAGAGCATAAGCTTTTGATGTGTGAGTGAAGTGGGCAGCTACTGGAATGCTTACTTACAGCTGCAGTAGATTATAGGAGAAAGTGGGGGCCATAACCGCCACCTTCCAAGTGGACTGATCCAGTTGGGAAAGGCAACACCATAGCACTTTCTGCAAGAGCACTGTTCTGCATTTGCCTTCTCCTTCCGGAGGGCAGTGTGGTTTGTAAGCAATGCTTTTTAAAATATTTGCCACAGAGATTTCTAAACTTCTTCTTGGAGAAGTACAAGCGACGAGTGTGTGACGCTGACCAGTGGGAGTTTATCAATGGATGGTATGTCCTGGTGATTATCAGCGACCTAATGACAATAATTGGATCGATATTAAAAATGGAAATTAAAGCAAAGGTGAGGGGCAACCTATTTTAATCTTCTATTCTTTCCATCCTTCTGGGTGACCCGTGGCACTTTGAGATAAAATCTTCCTGGAGACTATCTTGAGTCTCATGTTCTCTCTTTTCTCACATCCATATAACTGAAGCTTCCTCTGACTTCATTCCCCATCAAGGAAACATAAGAAAGCCATCGTTCTGTGGAAGGTGACATTCTTATGAGCCTCCCCCAGGCAATGAAGTTTGAGAAGATTGGCTGTTTGGGTAGGCTTCATTTTTTTTTTTTTCAGTTGCAGAAAAAGCAGCTGTCCTACAAACAAATCCTGTCAAGAGCCGGTAGTGACCCTCCAGGACAGACTGCTGCTCTCAGAGGGGAGTCAGGGCAGGAGTATTGAGCACCTGATGCTCTCTTGTGGTTATTTTATTTATTTATTTTTAAAGATTTTATTTATTTGTTTGAGAGAGAGAGTGAGAGAAAGCATGAGAGGGGAGAAGGTCAGAGGAAGAAGCACACTCCTCATGGAGCTGGGAGCCTGACGTGGGACCCGATCCTAGGACTCCAGGATCACAACCTAAGGCAATTGCTTAACCCACTGAGCCACCCAGGCGTCCTCTCTTGTGGTTATTACTTGATTGAATCTCATGACTACATCTTGCTTCCTCCTTCATCCAGCTGTTTTCCCTCTGTGCTGTCAGCCAGCAGGTCTCACTGCCTTTACCTCCTGACCATCTACTGTGCCTCCCTCCTCTCCACTCTGACTATTCTGCCTTCCACCTTATGAATGTCTCAGAACCATCCATACCACTGTCAGACTCATTTTTCTCGAAGTATCAAAACCCTCTTTGTCCCACAGAGCCCACATTGTGATGAAGTGGCCTCCCTTCAGCATGACCTCTGGGCTCCTCATCCTTTTGCTCTGTTTCCCTCCCTGCTCTAGCTTTCCTGAACCCATCAGCATCCCCCTCCGGGACATCCTGCCCACCCTTGGCCTTGGGCCTTGGTTCAGCCTTTATCCGTTGACTTGCAGCACCCCCTCCCTGCCTGTCCTCCAGGCCCAGCTCCATCATGGAGTCACACCATGGAACACCATATGTGACAAGCCAGGCGTTGTGGCTCTTGCACTTAGCATTTTAAGTCAGAACTGTGTGTGTGTGTGTCTCCTCAGTGAGACCTAGAAGTCCTTGAGAGCAGGCACTGGGTTAGCAAATCATGTTGGAACTTTATTTCAAAAAGAGCTGGGTGGTATTATTTGGTATTTACCAGAGCTATTACTCTATATTCTTTAATGCCTAGGTCAGTGGTCAAGGCAATTTATCTTTCAGGAGATTGTTTGAACAGAAACTCAGTTCAACCAATTGAAATAAAAAGAGGAGGGCGCCTGGGTGGCTCGGTGGGTTAAAGCCTCTGCCTTCGGCTCAGGTCATGATCTCAGGGTCCTGGGATTGAGGCCCGCATCAGGCTCTCTGCAGGGAGCCTGCTTCCTCCTCTCTCCCTGCCTGCCTCTCTGCCTACTTGTGATCTCTGTCAAATAAATAAATAAAATCTTTTTTTTTTTTTTTTAAAAAAAAGAGGAAATGAGAAACACATTTGGAATTGGGCTCTTTTCTTTTTCAGTTTACAGCTCTTGGTGTCACCTGAGGGAGGCAGGCAGTCCATTCTTTTCCAAGTCCATTCTTTTCAATTTAAATTGAGGTTAATAAGCTGAGTGGAGTGGAATGTTTTGCTCACGTCTATTTTTTCATTCCTTAGAACCTCACAAATTACGATCTGTGCAGCATTTTGCTCGGAACATCTACGCTCTTTGTCTGGGTTGGCGTCGTCAGATACCTGGGGTACTTCCAAGCATATAACGTAAGCACGAGGCGTTGGGTAGGCACGAGGACTGAGACCCATTTCTTCACTGGGTCCTCCTAAGCCACTTTTTAATTTCCCTCATGCTGTCGATTTTTATTTCAGGTGCTCATTTTAACGATGCAAGCCTCACTGCCCAAAGTTCTTCGCTTCTGTGCTTGTGCTGGTATGATCTACCTGGGCTACACGTTCTGTGGCTGGATTGTCTTAGGACCATATCATGACAAGGTGTGTAGCCCTCATTTTTCCTTCTGCACATTAGGCACTCAGGACCCTTCCAAGAGGGGCCCCATGATGTCATTAAGACATATCTTTGCAGTGGCTTTCTTTGCCCTTTCAGTGTATTGAAGTGATTTCAGGATATTCAAACAAGAACTGTAGAACTGTAACTATAGGATACATTTCCTAGCTGTCTGGGACCGGCTTCAGGGGGCCCATACTAACCCAGAGAACTGTTTGGACATGACATCACTATACCAAAAATGAAAATTAAATGAGAAAAATTATTACAGTATCCTTCTCACTTAAAATAGTAGGGCTTTCATCCACGTTAATTAAGGGAATAAAGGTGGACAAAGACTACCAGGAAGGACTGTCTTAGGTCTGTGATTACAATGATAATACATGTTGTCTTTGCCGGTGGTTTTGTTTACAGTGTCATTTTCATGCCTTATTAAAGGTCGGTATCTGAATTCTAGGCTATCACCGGGCTTCAGCCAGCAGTAGCTTCTTAGGGACGTCACAGTTACATTCAGATGTTCCTATTTTAAGATGATAAATTTGACCAACAGATGCCTCAGGAAATGAAATTTGGTAGGCCTCATTTTCAAACCAAAGAAAGTGAAAGGAATTACTGCATCTTATCGTTTTTCTTCCATGGGCCTCGGGCAACTGGAACAACAGAAACAACACAATGAACAATAATAACAGCTGTTACTTGGTGCTTGTATGTTACGTCCTATGCTAAGCATGGCTGTTTTATTTAATCTCTGCAGCCCAGGGGACTGTTATCTTGGCTTAGGTTCTTTGTAAGGAGAAAAAATCATGAACACGCAAAGGATGGCATTGAGCTTATAGAACAGCTCAACCTTAAGCTTTGACCTTGATAGTTGCATTAAACAAAACATATAATCAAATCTGGTTTGCAAACTGCTCACAGAAAGTGAATAGTCCACAAGGTTCCAGCTTTCTGTGTTCTTACACTAAAATAAATCCTGGTAACTTGACACACAGGCAGATTTTCTCCTCTGTGTTACATTTAACATGCCCAAAGAGAATTACTGTTTTCCTATTCGAGCAACTGTATAATTAACAAAGTGACAATCCCTGGGTTAATAGTAAATCTTGATAATCTTATTGCTCTTCCAATTCCATGCCACTGCTTTAAAGGTGACTCATGAGTAAAAATTGTTCTTTGATATAATCTCTCTGATCTGGAGAACTTACTGTCTTAGTGCCCAAAAACATTTACATTTTTCTTCCTTGCTTGCCTCAAGTTCTGAATGCCTCTCCACATTTTGTCACTAGAGGGCAGTGTTGCACCGTGTGGAATAAATACTGAGCCTAAGACTTTCTCCTTCAATTTACTGCCTCCAAGGCCTCAAGATGAGTGCTTCAATCTCCTTTGCCCTCTTTCTCCCCTACCCCATCATTATTCCAGAAGGTGATCAGATAATGTTGCTTGAATTTTACTAAGAGAGCTACCATTCTTGAGCACTATGTGCTAATAGATAGAGTGCCCAAGTTCTCTACCTCGGTATGTCAATCCTCCCAGCAGCCTTGTGGGGGAAATATTATATTTTTTTACTAAAAATAGGGTTCTTAATATGTTAGATAGATTTCCTGAGATTACACAGCTAGTAAACGGCGGAGATAGGATTTATACCCAGGTTTGTCTGACCCCCAGGACACATGCTTTGATCAATACCCTGCAGGGATTTTCTTGGTATTATCTAAAACGAGTCCTTGCAAAAGAGCATTTAGTTTGATCTATGAATAGATCAACTGTGAGAGGAGAGCTGTGTAATCAGCCCTATTTCCCTAACGTGTCAACCTTGAAGAAAATGATGTTCTTCGTTTTGTGAGTCTGAGTGTGTTTTCATATGTTGGTTCTGTTCTTTTCAGAATTCAGGCGAGATTGGGGTGCTCTGGACAACACTGTGCAATAAAAATACGAGAGCTCCAGATGAGAGCCACATGTGTCCTTTCACATTTTCAAGGAGCCACATTAAGAAAAGAAACAGATGAAGTGATTTACATTATATATTTAATCCAGTATATCCAAAATATAATGTAATACTTTAGCAGGAACTCAGTATAAAACATTGAGAGACACTCCATCCCCCCCCTTTTTTGGTACTTAGAAATCTGGTGTGTATTTTCTCCTGAGAGCACCTCTCAGCTTGGACTAGCTGCTGTCTGTCAGGCTCTCAGTCGTCACATGCCTCTAGTGGCTACTGCTTTGTACTTTGCATCTGCTGAATTGTAGCTCCCACTCATTGCCAGCCCTCCACTTACCCCCCAGAGGAGCAGAGGGATAAGGGCTATCTCTGGGGTTGCATGGCAGGCCTGTTGATGGCATCTATCTTTCGTCTCTAGCTGGACTGATATTTTGGGGCAAGGCATAGTTGAATTAATGCAGTGGATGTCTTAGGCAGGCAGAAAACCTTCAGTCTGGACTTTTGTGCTTTTCCTCTCTATTTTCCTGCTGCTGCTTCTTTGAATCTGAAGTTTAAAATGTTGACTGCCCCCTGCACCCTTTCCCCTGCAAAGTAACCCAAACCGTCAGAATTTTTAGATTCTGTCAGCATCTCTTGAATCAGAAGACCTTTAGAATGACCTGAAGTCTTGAAAAGCCAGGCACCACGGCAAACTTTTTCTAGGATTCCTAAAATAGAGCAACCTTGGGTGTGGAAGCGAACTCTTCCTTTAAAACAAACAAAATGCTCGAAGAGGAGGTATCGGGAAAACTAGATTAATGCCACAGTTTGATTGGCAGCAGGACTCCCATATTTCAGCTTCCTGCTTTCCTGGCAGACATTGGGTTTCAGTGCTTTAGCTGAAAGGGACTAAAGGTACCAGTGTCCTGCCAACGCTGATCCCAGCACTAAAGGACTTTGGCACTGCGCCCTTTCAAAATGTCTGGGCACAGAGGACTAGAGACTGTTGGTGTTTAATAATTCAAGATAAGATTTGGAAGAACATTATTCTAATGTGGTTCCTCCATTTCCAGAGGACTTTTTCACTGTGAAGAATAAACCAGTCTTACCTTGTCCTCATTTTACAAATGACAAGACTAAGCCACTGAAAAATCATTGGACTCTGCTGATGGCCTGGGTAGAAGTTGGGCAGAATTCACAAGACATCCTCATGCTTTTAACACTTCTTTTTGTAAACCAAGCTCCTCTCTTATCCATGACAACTGTTAGCCAGTTAAAAATTTCACTCTAATGTTGTATGAGGTTCTCAGTACCAGCTCTCAAAGCAAATTTTTATGTCATTCTCTGTAATAAACTACTGCAGGTTATGGGTTCATTCAAATGAAGGTTCTTTGTGGCTCAGTCACAAAGTGATTGTGGAACAAATGCTCATGTTCTCTGGTCCCATAGAACCTAGGAGGACCTTTTATGGAAATAACCATTTAGTATTTACTAAGTGCACACCAAATCTTGTTGGGTTCTTCTAGATTGAGTTCTTCAAGACCAGTGGCTATGGCTCCTTGCTCTTTGCACTCCCCATATCCAGCATGGCACATAAAATGTGGTAGAGGCTCAGCAAGTTTTTTAATGAGCAAAAACAGAGAGATGGTAGCACTGGCTTTTTGGGGACTCACAACCTTATAAGAACCAATGCATGCAGTTCCCTATAAATGTAGTACTTCTAGACCAGAAGTCCATGAATATCTTCTTCCACTTAACTTAGGTGTTATTAAAGCTCACTCCCACTATGGATTTTGGCCACCAAAACGGACTGTGTTGTTGACAGCCACTTCTTGCACAAAATGGCAGGCTGTGTACCACTTATTTTAGTGGGTCTCTTTTAAATTTTTGTTGAGTTAAAATAACTCTCATGTGCATAGAGGAGAGGAAGTTATAGTGGTTGTGAATAACATTAACCTTGAGGCAGGTGTCTATCTAGATGATACTAAGTAACCGCACAAGAGAGGAGAAATGAACTGGATACACATTGGCCACCTGGCTGCTTGCCCTTTTGGAACCCAAAGCACAGACTGTTACAGGTTCCTGAGATTGAAGAAAGGACTTGACCAGATTCCAAAAGAATTATTAATGGTGTGGCAGAGTTGTAATTCACGTCCATAGAAACCAGCTTTGATTTCATTGTCTGAAGCCTGGTAGGGATAGAAAATATCTATTCCGAGAACTGCCCGTCTTACTGTTAAATAATCTGTATATTGTTAAGTGGACGTGCATGTGGGTGTTCCCTCCAGATCTCTGGGGAGACCAACTTTAGAGCTCTTCAGAGTTGTTGCTGATGTGCTAAAGACATGGGTATGATCTCTGTTTGGGCTACATTTGTGTACTGCCCCTTAGTCACAGGCTTTACCCTGTTCGTTCAGTCACGGAGTAGGGAGGTTAGCACATGGTGTGCTTTATCTAGTTGGGGTATGGAGAAGCATATAAAGCAATTAGAAGACAAGCTAGTGGTTTCCTCAGTGGTTCTTATTGATGCAGGAACATGGAAGGGACTGGAGCCTCCAGGGCAGTCTGGCTTGAAGTGGGCTTTGAAGTAGGCCTTCAACGTTGGCATAAAGGGACACACGGACAGGTGCGAGAGGAGGAAGGGGAGGAGGACATCCCATCAAGTCAAGAGAACACATCCATAAGGAAGAGAGAAAGAAATGGGCCTGTGTGCGGGCACAGACAGGAACAAGATGCTGATGTTGACAATGAGGGGAGGGGAAGAGGCCACGTGAAGAAGAAACTTATCCCAGCCTTCTTGTTTGGGATCTTCACTTTGCATCCTAACTTTATATATTCTTAAGCAAGACAAATGACCCAAAGGCTATATTCAGTCAAGTTTAGAGTTTCCTAAAGTTTGGACTGCAGAATGAAGAGGTTAAAGACTTGCTTGGAGGTTTCCATAATAATCCGTGTTGGATCTGATGTTGGAGTGGATCAGAAAAACATCCGAGGAGCAGGCAGACCTCAGAAGATTGAAGACAGGGGAAGACTAATCACTTCGATGCAGAGTTTTAAGTACTTGATTATTTTGGAGTAAATGTTTCTCTGATAGGAGACCCAAGTCATTGACAGAAATAGCAAATGAGAGGGAAAGGCCAATTTCTGGATCAGAGGGTGTGAGGTTTTGCCTTGTGATAGGTGAAACAGTACCACCACCTCTGAGTGGAGGCACCCTGTAGACATTTGTCAGGGATGGGGCTAGCCCCGGAGCCATGTGGACTCTGTGGACTTGTGTGCCTAGTGCTCAGGACAGAATCAGGTTCAAAACTACACTAACATGTCCCATCTGTGTTTGAAAACCGCATTTTCTTTGGCCTGTTAGGTCATTATTGTTCCTTAGAAGCTTTTACATTCCACTAACTTTAACCCTCTGGCCCTGGAGACATCCCTTTATTAAGCACCTGCTGTTTGTTGTTAGTTGCCATGGCAATAGCCTGTCAACCACTTCAAGCCAGGATGACTCCCCTGGGGATACCCCCTGCGCACTCTAAGCTCCTGAACCTCCCACTAACTTCCGCATAGCAGCATGTCTCCCTGGCCCTTCAAACTTGCCTCTGTCCTTTCCCAGTCTTATCTTCACCTCCACTTCCTCCTCCTCCTCCCAGTATCTCCAGGATTCCTTGCAACTGGGAGGAACTGGCCACTGTTCCAGGCTCCTGAACTGGCCACTCCCTGACCTCCACGTCCCTTAGGCTTTGAGCATTCTAGATCTTCTGAGTGCAGTGGTTATCTTTAAGGAACACAGCAGATCAGATCGTGTCACTGCAACATGAAGCATTTTCCTGATTTCAGGTGATGGCCTGTGTTAGTTTGAAGTGTGGAAAAGACCTCAGGGGCCCTTCAGCACGGCATAGACCTGCTTCTCAGGCTGGCACTGTATTTCTCCTGCGTTCACTGAGTAAATCCAGCTCTCTCTCCTCTCACTGGTGAATGACTCAACCTTCAGGCCCCAGTTGGGAGGGTCGCTTTCCTTCCACAGCGCACCCTGGCTGTACCACACAGCGTTACGTGTCTGGGTTGTGGCCCATCCACTGTCGGCAGGGGAGCCCCTCGAAGGCATGAGCCGTGATCCTTCATCTTTTGACCCTTTCCCACCCTTGGAAATCTTTAGTTTTTAATGTGTTAAAATTACCTAGACCGGCGATTGGAAAGGCTTTGCTAGCTTCCATGTAAGAAAACTTTCTTGAGCCTGTGCTGTGTCCCAGCCATTTCCTCTCTGCTGCTTGTCGGACACAGCGGCCACTGTTCTTCCAGAAAACGTTTTGGCAGATGAGACCCAATAACAGGAAAAAACACTGTGCTGAGAAATGTTTATTACATTGTCCTTTATTATTGAGAACATTATCAGGATGTCTAGCCAGAGGGAAATAGTTAAATTTGACAAGCAAGGAATGATCTGTTATATTAAAAAAAAAAAAAAAAAAAAAAAAAAAAGCTTTCTAAGTGTGAGTAACATAAGACAATGTTCAGTAGAAAAGAAATCAGGATCAAAAATTGTTAATTGATATACACAAAGTGCAAAGGAAAAAACTGAGGAAAATACCAAGAGATTATCTTTGTAAGCATGAAAGAGAGTTTTTTTCTTTTTTTTTTTTTTTTTAAGATTTATGTATCTATTAGAGACAGTATAAGCAGGGGAAAGGGCAGAGGGAGAGGGAGACAAGTAGACTCTCTGGTGAGCAAAGAGCCTAACAAGGAGCTTGATGCCAGGACCCTGAGATCATGACCTAAGCCAAAATCAAGAGTCAGATGCCTAACCGAATGAGCCACCCAGGTGCTCTAAGGAGAGTTTTGAATAATATTTTCTTATTGTGGTATATTCTAGATATTGTATTTATTTATTTTAAAATATTTATTTATTTGAGAGAGAGCATGAGTAGGAGGAGGGGCAGAGGGAGAAGTAGGCTTCCCGATGAGCAGAGAGCCCAGTGAGGGGGGCCCATGTGGGAGTCCATCCAAGGCCCTGGGATCATGACCTGGACACATACCCTTAACCAAGATAGCCACCTAGGTGCCCCTAAAATTCATTTTAAAACATCTAGAATAGGGGCACCTTGGAGACTCTAACGGTTAAGCATCTTCCTTTGGCTCAGGTCATGATCCAGGGTCCTGGGACCAAGTCCCGAACTGAGCTCCCTGCTCCGTGAGGCATCTGCTTGTCCCTCTGCCCCTCCCCCTACTTATGCACTCTCTCTCTCTCTCTCAGATAAATGAATAAAATCTTTATAAAAATAAAATGAACATTAATAATAGAGACAACAACAACAACAAAATAAGCTGTTTAGATATTTCTCTGCTTTTTTGGATCATACCTCTTAAAAACTAATTTTGGTTCCCCCCACAGTTTGAAGATCTGAACACAGTGGCTGAATGTCTGTTTTCTCTGGTCAACGGTGATGACATGTTTGCGACCTTTGCTCAAATCCAGCAGAAGAGCATCTTGGTGTGGCTGTTCAGTCGCCTGTACTTATACTCCTTCATCAGTCTTTTTATATATATGATCCTCAGCCTATTCATTGCACTGATTACAGACTCCTATGACACTATTAAGGTAAGCCACACTTTCTGCCAAAAAACAACACCAAATTCCATATGGATTGGAACACATGAAAATATTATGGTTTTTTTTTAACTTAAAATAGTACTATTTTACTTCGATTTTGAGGTTTTCTAGAAAAGAAACTTTGCAGGTGCTGGTGGTGAATTTTAAATATGCATTTTAGGCATTGTCCCTGTCACGCAGACCCAGGTGGACTGGTTTGGAAGTGTGTTGGAAAGGAGAAAAGACATGGGTCTGCACGGGCCAAGCACTGTCAGTCGGACACTTGGGCTGTCAGTCTCTCAGGGGCGCTGTCCCTCCCGTCTTGGAACTTAAGCTTGGAATAATAAGTTTCAGCGAGAAGGGGTGACTGCCACCTTGACAGTCTGTCCAGATGTGGGCACGTCTGTACGCTGCACGACATGGCCATTTCCGTGGTACAGGTTTCCTTGAAGTGAAGAAAGCTCAGGCTTCTGTGGCTGCCTCGCTTTGCCTCCCTAAGCCACCCCATGGAATCCACATCTTTTCAGACCGATCTGTGAAACTGCTTTGTAGCTTCAAAGAAGCTCTGTGCTGCCTCATGGGGCGGCCGCTCCATAGCAGAGGGTCGTGCTTGGGAAATCCTGTTTTGGGACCTGTGTCTGAACAGCCAGAGGTGTTGTCAATGCCTTGGAGTTTTGCCCTCTTCTTAAGCCCTTCTCAGACTAATTCAGAAGAAGACCGTCCATTGAGGGCCACCTGGGTGGCTCAGCTGGTTATATGTCCGCTTTTGGCCCAGCTCATGATCTTGGGGTCCTGGGATCGAGTCCTGCATCAGGCTTCCCAATCAGCTTCTCCCTCTCCCTCTGCCTGCTGTTCCCCTGCTTGTGTTCTCACTCTCTCTGAAAAATAAATAAGTCTTGAAGAAGAAAGAGGAGGAGGAAGAGGAGGAGGAGACCGTCCATTGGAAATGCTCCTCAGTGCTTTGTTTGTGTCACGTGGGATGGGTGGTCGGCTCTAGGAGCAGGGCTGGGCTTGGAGACAGGACCTGTACACTTCTGCCCCGGGTTCCTGTCTACAATGAGGCCATGGCCCTGGCACGCGCCTCCGTGCCCTCAGTAAGCATGAGGTGAGTGGGGTCTCAGGGACTTTGTGTCTATTAAGAACTTGCTGCCTTCTGCCCCAGTAAGTGACCACCCTCTATAAAAGGAGAGGAAATAGGGCTTACTTCTCTGTAGACTCTACATTGGCAGTGAGGGAAAGGGGAGAACTTACCTGGTCTTATAATTAACATTAAAATTTTAGACTTTTGACTATTTCCTTCATTCCCCTTATTAACACGGGCTTCCCCTGCACAGCCATGGCTTTCTTTCTGGGACTTATGGATTGTTTTTGTTCCCATGGTGGCCTTGGCTTGACTTTCTGGGACTGACAGATAGATATATCACTGTTAGTATCAGTTCTTGGATCTGAGCTAGCAGTGTGGGAGTGTTTCATTTTAGCAAAGGTGGGTTTGATGTGTTGACAAAGGGAGCAGTTTCTCATGCTCTATAAATAAGGTAACAACATTGTGTACTTTTTACAGAAATTCCAACAGAATGGGTTTCCTGAAACGGATCTTCAGGAATTCCTGAAGGAATGTAGTAGCAAAGAGAAGTATCAGAAAGAGTCCTCAGCCTTCTTATCATGTGTCTGCTGCCTGAGGAGGTCAGTATTGTGTTTAATCAGGTCTCCGTGCTCGTAAGGTGAGCTTCTCCGTGGCCTTAACAAAGAGTTCTTCCAAGGTTTACTCTGCACTCAGAAGTCAGCTTGTTGTGGGAAAGAATCTCTTTCATTTTCTTTCCTCCCCCTGAAACTGTCTTCAGAAATGAATTGTTTCTATGTGAAAGGGGAGAAAGCTATGTGACATGGTTGAAATCTCTTGGGACTATTATGAGACTCCAATGGGAGTGCATGAGTTATATCCCTTCACGTCAAGAAGGTGAACTCTGAGGTGGCCAAGTAAGAGGTCAAAACTCTTATTTTTAGAAGTGGAACTCTGGGAATGTCGAAGGCCTTTTCCCTTGCTGCAGTATTTGGTACAATTCTTGAGCAGAGTCGGAAACCTGCTTGAGGGGAGGCCTTGGCTGAGAACGCACATTAGTAGCTCTACCTTGACCAACTTGGCTCATGTTCAGCGGGATACACAAGCAAATGGTCCTCACCTCAGCGGCAAAGCATCCACAAGGTGTTTTGGGGACAAGAATGGAGGTCAGGTGAAGATCGTTTTCTTGATTGTACCCTTATTTGTTTTCATGTGAAGTCAGAGTGGGGTTGTTAACTAAAAATATCCCCTACCCACGTTTTCTGAGAAGAATTTTCTAAACCAAATTCCTGAAGGAAGATGGAAGAACATAATTGCTACTTAAAACTACAGGATGTATTTTCTGTTAATCAATTCATACCGCGTCTTGGGATTTTGAAATGATATGATTGCGCATTTCCAAAGAATGTCTGATAAATATGAAATGAGGTCTTCTGAGAAAAGTGAAGTTTTTAAAAATCACATTTCTTCCTCTCAAAGCATTAAATTGTTGCCGTAGGAGCTGAGATAGAGGGAAATCAATTTTCCTAATAGGCAGCTGCATCCTAAGAGGCACCTTCTATAAGGAAAGTCTTGCAGAGTTGTTCTTTCTGATGTGTATTTAACTGTAAAGAAAAAATATTCATCAGAGAATGTAATTATGAATTCTGGAAAGTAACCAGTCTGTGGTGTTTGGTTTTTGGACCTTGGTGTGCATCACAGAAAGCCACAGGTGGTTTTTAAATGTTTTCTTGTGCAGCCATGTGGAACGATAGAAGGTTTAAGGGGTGGATGAGAAAAGTTCTTAATCATATTGGGTCTGAGCGCTGAAAAGTAGCAGTATCTGCAGACTACCTGCTCTATGGCATGTGAGGGGCCGTCAAGAAGATGCTGGTTCTGGGGAGGGACTGTTCATTATAATGAATGAAAGAATTAAATGGGCTGCGGGAGTCTACCAAGGAAGTCAACTGAAGACCTAAAATGTTGAAAGTTTTGAGCAAAGAGATATCAAAAATAAAAACAGTAGTGTCTGTTACCAAAAACAGCGTGGGTGAAGTCAACTAGAATAGTTTGACTTGAATCATCCCGGGCAGATTTGGGTGGACCCTGCCGAGAGTAAATGAAGGTCACAGGTCTGCTGCCAGAAATGGATTGTGCTGAGAGTAAGTGATGGCTTTGACTCCATCAAAAACTCAATACACCTGCATGTGTTTCAAGGCTACAAATCAAAGAATGGTTAATTGAGGAAGGCCACAAATGACGAGTAAATGTTGGAGAAGGACTTCACTGAGGAAACATGGGGAGTGAGGGTATCACATATATTGGTATCTGGACCCCCAGCTGGTGCCCATGACTGACAGCCCCAGCTGTCACAGCTCTGCCTCCTGCAGAGCATGGGTGGGGGTCCCTCTCCCTTAATCAAGCAACCTGGCAACCACCACAGACTGATTCTCCTTCAAATTATTGTCAGAGCCTCTACTCTAGCCTGATCCTCAGAAGACCTGGGTTTCTGTTTTGGACCCTACTGGTTACTGAATGTGTCACCTGAGCTCTCCTTAACCTCCTGGTCTTCCTAGTGCCACCAGACAGCAATGTATGAGCTCTGAAACCTCTTCCAGTTGTAATGTGACGTGATTCTTTGGAAAGATCTACTGGGATGGACAGATACTGAGTTACCCTTTCCCCTTCTCCACTTCAACGAAGGGGAAAATCTGTTCTAGCCATTCAGTGAGGCTTTGCCAATATAGGGAGATGTAGGCTACCAGGACAGGGAGAGCTCCTCAGAATTGGCAGAGGCATCCACTCAAGCCAAAAATTGTGCATTGTCCTTCTTAGCCTTTCTTCCTCCTCCATGTGGCACTCAGCAGGCCTAGAACCTACACATGCCTAGAACATAGAATATTCATTCCTATTCCATCTCCAAGATTTTGAAATCATTATTTTCTCTTTATTTGTCTCCCTTTCTGATACAGGAAAGGAAGTGAGGACCACTTGGTACTTGTCAACTAAAGTCCTTCTGCTAAAGATAATCAAGTTTCAGGCCTCCGTACCCAGTGACAATGCAGGAGGGACCCTGAACAGCTTGGACACAGCACTCCCCAAAATACTGACTTATTTATTTGTGGAGCAGGAAAGAGGACTGTCAGCTGGTTGAACACAACTAAAGTTCCAAAGTTCCCTTTATTAACTTGGATGATGAAGCATAGACCACAGTCTACTACTGGGCATGAATGCAATAGAGCAGTGATAATGACATTCTGCATTGGACTTTAATTTATGACATCACAGTGTCGGGATGGAAAAAAGTATCACATTTCAGAGTGTGCAAAAACAATGGCACTTGAAGCCGTGCATTGAAAGATGTGTGTTTATCATCCAATAAGCGTTTGTTTTAAAAGTGATTCTTGGATTTGAAGACATTTGTTAATTCGTGGTGTGCACAGCAATGAAGTTGCTTGCAACACTAAATTAAAAATTCCAAGCTGGAGGACTAGTAAGCCTTTTAAAGAACACGCTCACATCAATAAAAAGACCTCTTGCAGTGGACATTTCTGGGCCTATTTGTGTGTGTGTTTCAGCATGACAGGAAGCAACTGTTGGCACGGTCAGTGGGATCAACTGGAAACAATCATTTGGAGACCTGTCACTCGTGCTAATTGTTGACTGTACACGTGGCGTGTGGAAGTGAACTCCAGCAGTGCTCGCTCATCGTAACAGTTGAACTCTACTACGGTGGTTATTTGCACTTGTCAAGCAAATAAAGATGGTATTTTTTTTCCCAAATAAATTTATTTTTATCACAACAAATGGAGCTACTGCTATTTTTTTTTAAAGATTTTATTTATTTATTTTACACAGAGAGAGATCACAGGCAGGCAGAGAGGCAGGCAGAGAGGGAGGAGGAAGCAAGCTCCCCGCCGAGCAGAGAGCCTGATTCAGGCCTCGATCCCAGGACCCTGGGATCATGACCTGAGCCGAAGGCAGAGGCTTTAACCCACTGAGCCACCCAGGTGCCCTACTGCTATTTTTTTAAAAAGATTTTATTTAGGGCACCTGGGTGGCTCAGTTGGTTAAGCAACTGCTTTCGGCTCAGGTCATGATCCTGGAGACCGGGGATCGAGTCCCACATCGGGTTTTCAGCTCGGCGGGAGGCCTGCTTCTCCCTCTCTCAGTCCCTCTGCTTATGTTCCCTCTCTTGCTGTGTTTCTCTCTGTCAAATAAATAAATAAAATATTTTATTCTTTGATACAGAGAAACACAGCCATAGAGGGAACACAAGCAGCAGAAATAAGAGAGGGAGAAGCAGGAATGTTATGTCTTTGAGAAGATTTTCTAGCATAGTGTAACAAACGTGTAGATCTATTCACCTCGGCTCGCCAAGGTGAACTCACCTCCCACTTTTGGTGGACTCTGTTCCAGTTAGGACTTTAAGTGTGGAAATACCCCACATATAGTCCTGTTTAACAACAGTGGGAGGGCCACCTGGTTCAGGGGAGGCCGAGGCTCAGCCTCTTGGGTTTAGGAAAAGCACAGCAGCCCAGCCTTTCACTCTAGGGACACACAGCCAGTCACCCTGCAGTTCCTGGGGGCCCCCGTGTAGAAGTGGCCCAGCTCTCTCAAGGACGGGCAGGGGCCCTGGAGACACTGGGGGAGAATGCGTCAGGAACTGCTGCTGTGGTCTTGGCCGTGGATTGCTCCTGCCACTACAAAGATCTGTGGTGTGTAAAGAAAACGAGTCCTGTCATCTGAAGAATTCCCTTGTAGCTGCCGCTTATTTCAGTCACTTTGGATAACTAGACTGTGCTTTACTATCAGCCATTTTCACCTTTGTTTTTATGTAACTCGAGCACTTTATTTTGCTACTCTTTAAGTTTGAACATCCCAGCTATAATGTTAACTGAGCCTTTCTACCAAATCTGGAAGTTCACACTACTTGTGAGGCACACAGGAAGCAGCTCTTGTGGGACAGAGGGACCGAAGAACACCAGATGAACCCCTGAGCATGGTGTTTAGATCTGAGACACTTGAGGAAGGACCATGAGCTCTAGACACAGGAGGGGAAATGTGATGGGCCAGTGTGGAACACATCTGCTTTCCCATTTCTTCCATTTGAGATGCTTGATACTGATGATATACAGCTTTGTGACCCTGTGCATTCCCAAAGAACCCCACATGAGGTTTAATGCTTTGCCCTCACAGCCTTGCATTCTTAATGTTTTTTGAGTCATGTAGCATATTCTCATGATAGGAGAGTGTAACTCAGTGATGACCACAGCTGTTAAAGCATGGTCCTTTGGGAAAAAGCTAGGAACCCAGGATTGTACTTTGTCTTTAAACCAATTGAAATTTAACAGAAGGAATGAGTGAACCTGAGTTCATTGGCAGGTTGGACGCTGGGCTGCTCACCGTTCCCCTCATGCCTCATTTGCTTACTTTGTATGCCATGTGTTTCCCTTGACAGAGAGGCAGCTGAGGGCAGTTCATCCCTTAAACTCAAGCATCAGGTACCATAGGACCTGTGACCTGGCCCAGCAAAGTCTTGTGAGACCTGATTCCTGGGACAGTGAGATGCTCTCTCCAAGCTCTTTGCAGCCATTTGCTGTTAGAATGAAGGGCCTGTCTTGAATAGGGAGATGTCGAATTGTTAAACACGCTGTGTGCTCCAGAAAAGAACATATTAGCACTGAGACGACATCAAGATGAACCAAAGCTCAAAATAGACATTCAAGTTGTTAGGGAAAACAATACAATTCATGGCTGTCCTACCATGGGCTCCTTTACAGCAAATGCTGCTGCAAATCCGTGGGTAAAAATGGTGGCAAATATCTCTCTTGCCATCTGTCTCTGCCAGAGACCCAGGGAGTGAATGAGAAGGTAAATGAGTCACATACAACATTCCCACACCGTCTTGTATAACAAGGACAGCACAACTCTGACTTCTTAAAGACCCCTGGGAGCTATTGGCTCTGGTGAATGGGAGAGACAATTTATTAGGGTGATGTATGTTTCTTAGTTTCTAATGATACATAAATTATCCCATGAGCTGTGATACATATGGTTTAAAGAGAATTTTAAATGAAAGCAATTTTTTTTTCTAGAAACACTAATTGCCGAGCAGCGGTAAATTACTCATTTCCTGCTGCCTATGGGCTATGGTCATTATTCTCTCCTCGAGGTTGAGCAGATGTCCCCCAAGAGGAATGTTTGCTTTGACAAAGTGAATTTACATCCTCACTTGTGAGCCTGCCATGCTGGGTCTACTGGAGGAGAGAGTATTAATAGCACTATTTGGACTTAGCACTGTGGGTTGTGCCTCCCCGCATGTATTATCCATGATAGCTGGACAATGAGTTGGTCTTAGTTCTTGGTTGCCTTTAGGGGAAAATCAGGGAGCTGTTATCAATATTTAATTTTCTCCAACTGGGGGATTTGAGGGGTGTACTTGGCTAATAAGCATGGAAATTTCCTAGATGACAAGTTAGGCAAGGGAAATGATAAGTACCACTAATTTGGGGAAATGCTAGGTAACAACATGGCTTATAGATAGAAAAAGGAGATGCTATTAAAGACCATTAATTCAATGCATATTTGTTGATTTCCAATACTGTGCTAGGTACTAAGGATGCAAGGAATGAATGCCATGATCTCTAGCCCCAAGAAGTTTGGAGTCTAGTGGGAAACACAACAATGTACAAAGCAAGGATAAAACAGGGTCCTCCCAACTGCTATGTGAGAGCAGAATGGCCATAGCTCCCGCCTGTCTGGAGGATAAATTAAGGCCTCTTAAGGAGAACTAGACAGTGTTGGAACTGAGATTTGAATAATGCATTGTGCTTGACCAGATGGCTGTGGTGTGGGGTCAGGGTAGAGCTTTCTGGAAAAAAGCAATGGTAGGCCAAAGGCACGGACAACTGAAAGAGAACCCAACCAATTGCAAAAACTGGTTTGGGGTGGTTAGAATGTAGGTTATGTATTGAGGAAAGTAATAGAAGGTAAGACCACAGAAGTGGCAGGCAAGGCCACAGGGACTGTGAGCGCCAGGGGAGCTGCACGACCAGAAAAGGGAGCACCGTGAAGGATTAGGGTTGTGTGAGATGCGCAGGGAATAAGGTACAAAGCTGCCACAATCATCCAGAATAAAACAAGAAAACAGCAGTGCCATTTCCCTGTAATTAAACACAATAACAAACACAAGGAGAAATTTGCCTGAAAACTGTCTCTAGGGAATATACCAGCGCTCATGTATATGTTTTATCTATCTGTATACATATTTTTTCTTTCTCAAAAGACTTTTCTGCTAAATACCCTCTCATTTTCTTGGGAGTTCATGCTTTTGGACTATACATTTAGGGAGGGTGGTCTGTTTCAAAACTCCGGTTATGGAGAAATAACACTTATTAGGATGAATGGCTTGAATGCATATTTCTATCACATGAACATTTCTCCTTCCCACATAAGTTCAAAGAAGCTTATCCAAGACTTTGTTTCTGCATCATACGGCCCCACCTACCCTACAACACACACGTATGCACACATGTACACACGTACGCACATGCACTGGGAAGAACTATGACCTGAAGGCCAGCCACAGCTTGTGTCTATAATGGCAGTGATATGTGTGGGCGTGGCCGCCAACAAAGCCAGCCTGACAGCTGTAGCCTGAAGCTTGCAGATCAGAGACTATGAAGAGTTCATCCTCCTTACTGCACCCCCATGACCGCCATCATGGTGCCGGAGCAGCATCATAAAAGTTCAGTTCTAAGTGGGGCTCCCTGAGAAAGGAGGGTGTTCCAGGTAAGTGCTAGGAGGTGTTTTGCCTTTATGGCTCCTTTAGGCAGGGGCAGCATGTGGGGAGGTCAAGGATTGGGGATGGGGAGGGGAACTGACTGAGGGACTCAGAGGATTATGTTCTGCTCACCCCCACTGCCTTGATTTGGAGGATGGTAGTGAACGAGGTCATGTTAGAGGAGTATTCTTGAGCCTGGTGGCCCTGGGGGTGGATGCGAGTGCCTTGGGGACAGGGCAAGGAGGATGGTATGGCCCCTAACTCACAAATGAAGAAAACATGGAGTTGTCCAAATGCCCGAGTACCCGTGGAGCTGATCTTCCTCTTTCTTTCCAGAGAACGGCAGCAGTTTGTGCCAGACCAACCCCGTTCCCAGGGACACCTCTTGGCAAGCTCTACCTGGCTCGGGTGAAGCCACTCCATGAGTGTCATGGCTGGTGAACTCTGAATGCTTCATTAACACATGGGATGTGTGGGGCGGCAGGGAGGTAGGAAAGCCCATCCGGAGCTTCTGTACCTCCCACGGCAGGGGTCAGAGGAGTCCGGTTGGGCATTCGTGGTGAGGGAGAAAGCTTAAAGCTCTGTGGGCCAACTATGGAGCAGGGAGCCGATATGGGCCCTGAGGGGTGCTGTGACAGCTGGCACGGGCTGCATGCTTAGAGGACCAAACCACGGCCTCAAGGGGATCCACACCATCACTGAGACCCAGGCCGAGCAGTGAGACACTCCGTAGGGACTTCCACGTCCACACTCACTCTTGGCAGTGAGGCCATCCAGCCGAGTCTGATCTCAGGGGAAGGTGCGTTTGAGCTGCCGGCCAGACTAACCCGGAGATTGCTCCCATATCCTCTCTTGAGCAGGTCATGTTCCTGGAACAGCTTTTAAGGACATGAAGTAACAGACTGAGGAAAAGGTATGTGACGATTCTACTAGAATTTTCTTTCCCTGGCATAAATGCTTCCATAGTCCCTCTGGAAAAGATGACCATAAAAGACAGGCAGCTGAGGGAAGTTTTAATGTGAGTGTCTATGGCTAATACGGTGATGACATGACTACCTCTCTCACAATTTTCTCTAGCCTAAGCATGCCTCTGACCTTTACCCCTCCGATAAAATATTCTGTTTAACTTTCCACATTTAGATGATTGAGGCAATGAAATGACACTTATTGTTCTGCCTTAAAAATGAACCGACTAAATGGGATAAAACCCATTGATACACATTTTTCCCCATTGGCCTTTTCAAAGAGTGGCAATTCATTCACCACAGGCCACTCAGAGGAGAAGTTATTGGACAGAAATGGATACAAACCAAATGAGCTACCAGTATCATAAACCAGTATTATCAGGAATGTGTCTTAAGAAAACGACTCTTCAGTACCTTCCACCATGTAGCCAAACAAATTCCAAGTGGATTAAAGTTTTAAATGTGAAGAACAGTCTGTAACAGAACAGATGAACACTGAGCTGATACAAGAAGTAGAAAAGGGCGTTCTGGGTTTAAGTCTATCAGTAAGCCATAAAAGAAAAACTCATTTAGACTTACTCCATACAAATGAAAAATGTCAGAGAATTACGAATGTAAATGAAAGGGGCACCTGGGTGACTCAGTCAGTTGAGACTCCAACTCTTGGTTTTGGCTTGAAGTCAGACCTTGCCTCTGCTGCCCCTCAGCAGGGAGTCTGCTTGAGCATTCCCTCCTTCTGTCCCTCCCCCACCACTCTAAAATACGTAAACCTTAAAAAAAGAAGAATGTAAACAAAATTTAAAAAGCATACTTGGAAGAAAACAACTGCAGCATATACAATGGCCTTAGTATCCTGGAAGTATTACAGATTCCTGGAAGGTGAGCCCCTGACCGCAGGGACTACATTTTCTGTGTCTCCATGTTTCGTGTGCATGGCAAGTTTCCTGCTGAGTAGCCAGTGCTCAAAAAATAGTATATATTTAAAAAGCTCTTTTGGTAGAATGCCTACTATGTACATGTAGTATTGCTACCCATCCAACATCTGAATTTCCATTTTACTGAACAGAAAACCGATCACAAAGTAGGGGGCAGAGCCTGGTTTTATGCTTGAAGCTTCTGACCCCCAAATCCTCCCTCAACCCCTCTTGCTCCCTGCCTCCTAAATACTGCTTACTGAATCAAATTGAATGGCATAAAATTAAGTGTCACCTACTTAATGAGAAATGTGACTTCTATTTCTGAACAACACCTTGTTAAGGAAATGTTCCTTGAAGTCACACAACACTGATGCTAATGGGAAACCTATCTCTTTGCAGGGGAGCTTAGAAAGCTCCATAGAAGTTCCTAGCTCTAACATGAAGTGCCAAATGATTTAGACAACTTGCTGAGCGGCTCCAAGCCTCAGAGTCCTTATCTGTGGTGCACGGATAGTCAAATCAAGAATACAGGAAGGTAAAGTAACTTGTCCAGGGTCACACCACAGTAGACAGCAGAGCTGGGACACAGACTGAGGGAGAACATATTTAGAGCTGAGTAGTTCACAAGGTCAATGTCATGTCTAGGAGATAAAGGACATACAGCTTTGAAAAGAATAAACTGTATATATTGGTGAGTAGAGGTAAAACTTAAGGTTATAAGCCTGTGTGTATGTGTGTGTATGTGCGTGTGTGTGTTTAATGTATGTAAGAATGGTGAAAATCAAAGCTTGATAGGGACATGGCAAATGTCTGGGTATGTTCTTCTTGACCTATTATCTGTCTTTCAATTGGTATCGCTGAAAATGTCTGCTTTCCGACTGCCCATCCCCCACCTCGCACCCCCTTTATGTAAACCAGCATGGAAATACTGACTAATGGATCAAAGTCAATATGCCCAATTTAGAATCTTATTTAACAGCCTCCTTTAAAAAAAATATTTTATTTATTTGAGAGAGAGAGTTAGCAAGAGCAAGGGTGAGAGAGAGCATAAACAGAGAGGGGAGGGAGAAGCAGGCTCCCGCTGAGCAGGGAGCGGGATATAGGGCTTGATCCCAGGACCCTGGGATCGCGACCTGAGCTAAAGGTAGATGCTTAACTGACTGAGCCACCTAGGCGCCCCTAACAGTCTCCTTTAAAAAGAATAAAAAGAAAAGAAAATGAAAATAAAACAGATAATTGCAGACAGTGAGGTGGAGTTTCTGGCAAGTGCAATAGTGAATCACTACATGGTTCTGATTGAATAATGAAAGCCACCCCATAAAACTTCCAACTCAGCATGTCTTTCATCTCATTGGCCAGAAGCCAAGAGAGCTGGTGTAGTAAGGTGTTTTAATATGGCTCATGTACTTTTCACGTCTCAGTGTAGTATTGGACCATTGATGAAGTCAGCAGTCGAATGCACAACTCAATCCATGTACCCTTCAGAAAATGTCCTTCATATTCTCTGTATCTCTAATTTATAGAATTTATTTTTCTGAACCACTTGAGAGAAGGTTGCATATCTTATGCCTCTTTATACCTTAATACATCAGAATGTATTTCCTATCAAGAACGGCTTCTTGTAGAATCACAGTCCAGTGATCAAACTTAAGTAATTTAACATTAATACAATGCTTAATCCAATTGCATCAATTGTCTCAATAGTCTTCTTGTTGCCATTCTTTCCCTTCTGGCATAGGATCCAATCCAGGGTCACTACTGGGTTTAGCCATCATACCTGCTTAGTTTCCTTTCATCTGGAAAACGTCCTCAGCCATTTTTTTGTTTTCCACTGCACTGAGATTTTTGAAATTATTTTCATGGTCATTATTTGCATGTAGACCCTTCGTGTGGATTTTTCAATGCTTCCTCATGATTAGATTCGGGCTATGTATGTTTGGGGAACAGACCATAGAAGCATTGAGGTGTCCTCCTCTGGGTATCATATCAGAGGTACATGATATTGGTCTGCCCCTCATGGGTGATATTCATTTAGGTCGCCCTGTGAGGTGTTCTCAGGGCTCTCCATCCTTGTGGTGGCCATGAAAATGCAAGGCCTGGCTCTCCTGCTGGTCTCCAGGAGCGTCCTGGTGACCATGTCTGCTGCGGGCTCTGCTCAAAATCTGTCTGCACCTGCCTGGAGATGAGCTTTCCAGGGATCGCTTGGCCAGTGAGGGGATGCAACAGTGGTCCTAAAGCAGGCTCTTTTCTGCTATGCAGGGAACCCTTTGGTGGACTCCCAATCAGTCTGACTGAATCCCTCTCAGAACTGGGTTCTTTCTAAGACTCTCCTACCTGGCACTCCCCTTTTTCTCAGCCTCCACTGACTCGCTCCCCTTTTTCACTTACAGGAGCTGGCCCACAAATTCTCTTGCATTTCTAGTCCTGCTTTTGCAGTCTGTCTTTCGGAGGGTCTGAAGTAACACATCGTGGTCCTGAAAAAGATGCTTAAAATGATGTGGTAATATGTAGGTTTGGGCAGAGTTTACTCATCCCTGGTCAGTCAAGAGGATACTGTCCTGAGCGGTAGGTGGAGCACAGAGAGTCCCTGATAAAAGGCAGTGGCCCAGTTGCCACAGCTTTTCCTGGTGATCACCTGGGAAAGTGTCTTAGTGGTGAGGACTACTGTCACAGCTATAGTGATTCAGGATGATTCCGGCATTTGGAGGACATGACGAAGGGGATGCTTACAAAGACAGCAGAGTTGTCTCATCACTTCAGATATGATTGACACTCTGCAGAGAGATGAGTAACTATGGGCTGAGATCAAGTAGTTAAGGCCAAGTGGGAGAGCAGAGGTCTTGGTGGAAGCCTACAGAGAGGCCCCTGATTCCCTGCGGTGGAAGAGCACACAGGCTGGGCAGCAGACCGAGCACCCTGGTTAGTAGACTTCCTCAGCCCTACTTGAAATGTCGGTAGACTTCCTCACCCATACTTTAAATGCGGTAGACTTCCTTACCCCTATTTTAAAATGGAGGCTTGAGGAGATGATGTAACAGGTCTGCCTGCCTCCACAGCACTTAACTCTTTTTGAGGATGCCTTTGTGTGGATCCACAGATTTTACAAAGGAGAAGGCGGCCATGGCCTTTGGAGGGCACACTGCTGTCTCATATCTACTGTCTACTCAGTCTCATCCCCTCTTCACTACAATTTTGACTGCAATTTTTTTCCTCACCAGACTCACGTTATTTACCTCAAGAATTCAGTGTTACCTACATAAGAGAAGTGAATCAAGTCATAAGAAGGCCTAGCAAGATATTCTCGCCTTGCTTACAGGAGCCACAGAACCCATCATTGAGAAAAAACATTTCTTCATGCTAAATACTGAAGCAAGTTTTCCTTGTGTTCGAGTGTACCTTCCTTGTGTAGCTGTGTCATATGTGTGTCCAGCAAGAGAAAGGTGAGCGACGGTTTTACTGTGCCATGGTTTGCTAATATTTGTGTAAATATAGAAATAGGAGTAGCTTTACTCTTCAAGATTAGACAAAACCTAGTAACAGAAAACAGATTTTTTACAGATATATTAGGAAAGGGTAGGTAAGGCATCTTAATACAAACCCTCCATCCCAGGACCATGGATTCATAATGGTCTTTTACATTATGTAACGCTAAAAGGTTGGCAAAGGGCTTTCCCATGTATTACTTAGTTTTATCCTCATAGTAACCCTGTGCCAGGTAGAGCAAGTTTTATTACCCCTAGTTTGTAGGGGTAAATTGTATTCTTTCACAAACAGAAAAACTGAATGAAGAAAATTAATTGAAATGCCCATGCATTCTGGGAAATGTATTTGAAACCTGACATAAGAGGAACTCAGTTTTTGAAACTACCCATTGTTTTTCTTAGAAACTTTCGTTTCTTTTATAATATTTAATATTTAACATAATTGCTAATGCAGTGGAGTCAGTGTTTCCAACCTGAAGAGAACCCTCACATAAATCTATATTTCCTTTTGCTGCTCTTTGCAATAAGGATTTAATAAATCAAGTAATAGGAGTGCTTAACATGAATCCTTTTCCTTTGACATTGCTGAAAAATTTCAGTGACTTTAAACCTTTTAGATTGCCATGGGTTAATTAAAAAGGAGAGCGAAAACAACCAAGCTCAGTCATTTAGATCTAATTTAATTGAGAAGTTAGAAAGATATTATTATTTTTCCCAGTAGGAATACTACTATAAAAGTTACAATGGAAGTGGTGAGAATACAGTTTTACAGACAAAACTTTGCTTTTTAGCAAAGTAGCTCCTTGGAGAACTATTACTTTTATATAGGTGGTGACTCTCTTTGTCCCAAATAACACTTTTTGCCTTAAGGTCTCTTTTGTTGGATATTAACAGTTACACAGGCTTTCTTTTGGTTAGTATTTGCTAACTCTATATTTCCTGTCGTTACAATTTAAATAGGATCTTAGTCACACAGCACGTACTTGAATTTGTTGGTTGCATTACAATCTCTCTCTATGAACCGAGTTGTTTGTTTTGCTTACATTGTTATAATGATGGATATATTTGGACTTATTTTTATAATCCCAATTTGTGTTTTCCATAAATGATACTCTTCTTCCTTGTTTCTCCCCTCTACCATCCGCCCCCATCTCTCCTTCTTTTGGATTAATGGAGCTTTCCTGGATTCACCTCCACCTCTTTCCTTCTAGTATGTATTCTTAATTTCTTAATTGACTTAGAAAACTAAAGCTATTCAAAATATCTCCTCCGCTCTTCAGTAAGAACCTTTGGTCTTTTCCCCCAGATCATCTTCATTCTCTGTTTTTCTCATCTAGTATGTTAGTTCCTTTTTCCATTTTTCTTCCCTCATTAATTGTTATTTTTACTAACTGTCTGGTACAGACAGTATTTCCTCTGATTCACTCATGTTTTTACCACTTACCATAGTAAAAATGCTTTCTGCAGACCACTTCTTCTTTCTGAGTCCAAATTCCTTCTTTCTTTAGTAGTTTTTTTATTTATTGAAGCTCAGTCTTCATCTGAAAAACATTTCTATTTCACCTTCAGTTGTCAATAATTCTTTAGCTGGACATTAAATCCTAGGTAGACCCTCTTTTCTCTCAACACTTTGGTAATGGAATTCCATTTTCTCCTGTTGCTTCTCTTGTTGAGAAGTGTTATCAGTCTAAGTAATCTGACTTTTCTCATGGATTGTTTTTAAGACTTATTCATTTTTAATCCTCATTGTGTGTTTTAAAATTTAATTGTTTGAGATAATTGTGGTTTTGAATTAAAAATTCATGTCTCTTCTCAATTCTGAAGACTATTGAGTCATTAATTGTTTTTAATATTGCTTCCTTCTTCCCATTCTCTCTTGTTGTGCTTTCTGACTCTCTGATTAGAAATAAGTTGAGGGGCACCTCACTGGTTCAGTTGGTGGAGCATACAACTCTTGATCTCAGGGTTGTAAATTTGAGCCCCATGTTGAGTATGAAGATTACTTTAAAAAATAGAATCTTTAAAAAAAGAAAAGAAAGAAACATTGTGAACCTTCTCATTCGCTCCTTCTTCTCATTCCTTCATCTCTTAATTTCTTTTTCATATTTTCAATACCCTTTCTCTTTCTGCTATGGTCTAATGAGTTTCTTTAGATATATATTTCAATTCATTAATTCTCTCTTTAGCTGCTTTTAAGTTTTTGTTTAAGTGGTTCATTGAGAGTTATTTATTTTGTTTTTGGCATATACGTAATACAAATTTATTTCTCCTAATTCTGGAGGCTGGAAAGCCCAAGATCAGGGTGCTGGCAGATTCAGTGTCTGGTAAGGGCCCACTTTCTGGTTCATAGATAGCCATCTTCTTGTTATAACCTTACTTGATGAAAGAGTCAAGGGAACCTTCTGGGACCTCTTTTTGTAAGGGCTCCACTCTCATGACCTAATTACCTTTTAAAAGCCCCACCTCCAAATATCAGCACAGTGGAAATTAGGTTTTAATATATGAATTTGGGAGGTGGGGAGATACAAACTTTCAGTTTGTGGTACTCCCCATTATCTGCTTCCCTTTCCCCATCAGCCCTGTAGACAACAACTGTACTTTCTGTATTTATAGATTTGCCCATCGTGGACATTTAATTCACTGAGATTTTTGTTTGTTGTTTTGTTTTGTTTTTATTACAGTGACTCAGATTTTCCTTTCTAGAAGTTCCTTTTGCCTTTATTATTTTTTTAAAGATTTATTTATTTATTTGAGAGGGAGAGAGAGAGAGAACATGAGCAGGGGGGAAGAGCAGAGGGAAAGAGACAAGCAGACTCCCCACTTGGCAAGGCACCCAACGTGGGGCTCAATCCCAAGACCCCAGGATCATGAACTGAGCTGAAGGCAGATGCTTAACTGACTGAGCCACCCAGGTGCTCTTGTATTTTCTTGTGTGAGCTGAACTCAGTAAGATTTGAACAGAACATAAATTTAATCTTTTCCCAACTACCCATTTAAACCTAATATGTAATCTGGTCTTTTTCTTGCCTTTTGGGTGAAATTCTTAGGTAAGTCTCATAAATGTTCTAGCTATTAATAGATAATCAGGCATCCTGTGATTACTTTTAGAAACAAGAACAGCCTCATTTCAGTAATTGAAATGTCCTACCTGGTATAATAATTAAATTTCTGAATTTCATTTAGAGTTAAAATTTCTCTCCTTCTAAGGTTTGTGTTTTTCCAGCTGAAAAACCTTAAGTAGAAGAGGGAAACCTGGTTGTCTTTGGTTTTCTTTTTCCTCCCTGTGTCCCTCTATTCAATTGTCTTAATTTCTAACCTCTCAGGATCTATCCAGGAGGAATACAAGTAAGGAGACATTCTTATATGGCTGGTGCTATCTTGTCTGGATTTGGGACTCTCTGGATAGTAAATATTCAATGGTGGTGTCTTTCTCTCACAGGACTTTTCTGGTTTTCTCAGAGATGACTCACTTCCCCAAACCCTTGCCTCCCAAAACCTTTAGGAAAAGATAGCTGCAATTTCCTTGAGTGGGAAAAACCTTATCTGTAGCCAACTGCTTACTTCCCCAGTTTGGGCCCGGGAGGTCTCATAGTGCACCCTCATGGACTACTTTGCTGTCAAGCAGAATCCCCTTCAGACCAGCCTCAGACTGACAGCACGACATGTGGATCTTGTTTGATTCACGGAAACACTAACAACTCTGTGCTGCCGTGGGTGAAGGCGCACTGGGATCCCAGTTGTGGCCCTCTTTCCTCCTCTGTGCTACACACAGGGTGACTTGGACACAGCTCCTCATTCCAGTCCAGATGCTCACCCAAAATCTAGGATAGTGTCTCGCAACCTTTTATACACATATCAATCTCCTGGCGAATACTGTTGAAATGCAGATTCCGGTTCAGTGAGTCTGGGTGAGGGTTGAGATTCTGGATTTCTCACAAGCTCCCATGATGTCCATGCTGCTGGTTTGTGGACCACAGCTTGTGGATCCAGGCATATATGCCAAGTTAACTGACTGGTCTTCTCATTTGCTTGAGATGAGGAGGAATCACCTTGATCCTTTATCTGAGGTCAGAGAGAAAACATCCCGATAGGTCAGTAACATGTTCCCAAGAAATTCATTTGCTTGAACTCTTCCACTTTCATCCTCTTGTAGGTTGTAGGGGAAAGACTGCCTGTGTTTGTAGAAACAATTTTACAGTCATTTATATGTTGTGTAACTGCAAATTAGCATGTCATCTTAGACTACAAGGTCCTGCTGTCTATTTTGTTTGGGACACTTAGGGATTCAGTCAAATCTGAAAATGAGAGGAAGCCATTAAAGCAACTTATTAGAATCATTTTTTTATTAACTTAAAATTTATGTTATGGAAATTTAAAACTATATCCAAATACATAGAGAGTTATAATTTAATATATATTTCCATTGTGAAAATCACTGATTTTTTGAGAAATCAGGATATAGAACATTTTACCCCCAGAAGTTCTCTTGGGCTCCTTTCCAATGAATCCTGTGACTCTGATTTCTATCACCATACCTTGGTCTTGTTTGTTTTAGAACTTCATATCATTAGAATCATATACCATGTCTGGAATCCTTCATGCAACCTAATACTGTTCTTCTCAGTTGTTGCTATGTCAATAGTTCATTATTATTTTTATTGTCAAGTAGAATTCATTGTGTAGTTCTATAAAATGTCTTCATTCATCAGTTGGTAGACATTTGTGTTATTTCTAGTTTTTAGCTATTACAAACAAAACTGCTTTGAGTACCACTACACAAGTCTTTTTGTGGACATATATTCTTATTTCTCTTGAGTAAATAATTACAGTTGGAATTGCTGAGTCATAGAGCAGGTGTCGTTTAAACATATAAGAAACAGCCAAATACATTTTCAAAACAGTCAAACCATTTTGTGCTCTTATTGGTAATATATAAGACTCCAGTTGGCTTACTTTTTGCCAATATTTGGTATTTTTAATCTTTTTACATCAGTCATTGTGTGTGTGCAATGGTAAATTTTGGCAGTTTTAATCTGTGTTTTGCCGTTGATGTTTAATTGTCTTTTCATGTGCTTTTTAGCCACTTCATTTATATTTTCTTCTGTGAAGCATTGGTTCTTATAGTGTGCCCATTTTTAAATTGGGTTTTTTTAAGTTATCGATTTGTAGGAGATTTTTGTGTATTTCAGATGCTAGACCTTGTCAAATTCTTGTGGGACAAGTATTTTTTCCCAGTCTATGGATTATATTTTCATTTTCTTAATGATGTCTTTTAAGAAGAAGTTATAATTCTGAAGTTCAGTTTGTTATTTTTTTCTTTGCTCTTAGTGCTCTTTGTTTCTTGGCTAATAGATGTTTACCTATATCAGTATAGTTTCCTATAGTTTCTTCTAGAAGCTTTATAATTTTAACTGTTTTGGATGCTCTGTGATTCATTTTGAAATAATTTTGGCATTAGATTGGGGTTGAAGTTCATTTTCTTTCCACATAGATATTTAGCTGTTCTGGTGCCATTTGTTGGAAGACTGTGCCTTCTCCACTAAATTACCTTGGCTCTTGCTGAAAATCAGTTCTCCACTTGTGTGGTGGATTCTGGGTTCTATTCTGTCCCACTGATTACTTATCTAACCCTGCATCACTATCATGCTATCGTGATTACTGTAATTTTATACTCTTAAAATCAAATAGTATAAGTCCTCCAGCTTTGACCTTTTTAAAAATTGTTTTGGTCATTTTAGGTCCTTTGCTTTCTCATATAAGTTAAGAATCAGCTTTTCAATGTCCATCAAAAAAGCCTAGTAAGATTTTAATTGGGATAGCATTGATAATAGAGATTGAATTGGAGAAAATTAAAATCTTAACTCATCAACATGGTATAGCGTTCCATGTATTTCCAATCTGGATTGGGCTTTTATTTTGTTTAATTACCTTTTTGCACAGATAGTGTTTCCTGTAGAATTTTGAATAGAAGTGGTAAAAATGAACATTCTTGCTTCATTCCCAATATAAGTATCAAAGTGTTCAACATTTTGTAATTAAGTATGATGTCAGTAGTAGGTTTTTCATAGATGCCCTTTATTAGAGTGGGGAAATTCTATTTCATTTCTGATTTGCTAAGAGTATTTTTTAAATCATAAGTTGATGTTAAATTTTGTCAAATTTGGGGTGCCTGTGGTTCAGTTGGTTAAGCGACTGCTTTCAGCTCGGGTCGTGATCCTGGAGACCCAGGATCGAGCCCCACATCAGGCTCCCTGCTCATCGGGAAGCCTGCTTCTCCTTCTCTCAGTCCCTCTGCTTGTGTTCCCTCTCTCACTGTTTCTCTCTGTCAAATAAATAAATAAAGTCTTTAAAAAATTTTTGTCAAATGCATTAATTGAAATGATCATGTTTTTTCTTCCTACTCTGTTAATATGGGGAATAACTTTGACTTTTCAAATGCTGCATCAACCTTGTATTCATGAGATAAATTTTACTTGCTCATACTGTATTATCTGTATATTTTGTTAGATTTGATTTGCTTATTATTTTTGAGGATTTCTTTATATACTCATAAATGGCATTGGTCTCTTACTTTTCTTGTAGTCTTCTTGTCAGGTTAGCTGTTTACAAAATAGGTAAGGAAGTTTTTCTTCCTCTTCTATTTTCTCAGAAAGTTTCAATAAAATCAATACTATTTTCTTCTTAAATATTGATAGAATTGACCAGTGAAACTATCTGAGCCTGCAGTTTTGTGTGTGAGAAGTTTTTTATTTATATATTCAATCTCTTTGCTAGGCATAGTGCTACCAATCTTCTGTGGCCTTTTTTGTCAGTTTGGTAAGTCATGTTTCCTAAGGGATTTGTCATTTTTATCATAAGTTGTAAAATTTGTCAGCATAAAGTTGTTCTCATATTATTTTATTTTATCTTTTTGTTATGTATACAATTGATAGTGATGTTTGTCTTTAATGCCTGTTATTGTTAATTTGTGGCTTTCTCTTTCTTACCTAGACCAATCTAGTATAGGCTTATCAGTTATATTAATCTTTTCTACTGCTTAGTTCTTAGTTTTCCTTGATTTTCTCTGGTTTTGCTTTCTATATCATTGTTTCCATTCAAAAAATTATTTCCTTTCTCTATTTTAGGTATAATTTGCTCTTCTTTTTCTAACTTCTTAGATTGTTACTTTTTAAACTCCATTTCTTTCTGACAGAGACATTAAGAGCTATAAACATCCCTCTAAGTACTGCTTTGGCCAGCAGTCCCTAAATTTTTATATGTGATGTTTTCATTATCATTCAATTCAAAATATTTTCTAAATTCTCTTGAGATGTCTTCTTTAACTCATAGGTTATTTTTAGGTATGTTGCTTAGTTTTCAGATATTTGGGGATTTTCTAGACTTTTTTTTTTTTTTTGGCTTCTAATTTACTACCCTTTTGGCTAGAGAATAATCTCAGTCCTCTTAGATTTACTGAAACTTGTTTTATGATTCAGAATATGGCCTATTTTCTGACTGTTACATGTGTACTTAAAAACATATATATTTTACAGTGCTATTTTATAACATTATACCTAGAATGCTTTGTAAGTGCCAATTAAGTTAAGGTCAGGTTGGCTGATAGTGTTGTTCAAATCATCTATAACCTAATTTTTAATATTTCATATACTTTATAAATATTTTATAAATACTAAGAAAAAGTACAGTATATAGCCTCCAACTATGACTGTGCATTCATCTATTCCTCCTTTTAGTTATGTTAATTTTTTAATAGATTTTGAAGTTCTGTTATGTGATGACTCTTAACATCACAAAATAACCCTGTTTTTTTCTAATAATAAACTCGTCTTAAAAATTGTTCCAGTATACTATTTCTTTTTAATTCTCACTGCATTCGGAAGTAGGTAACTTTGTTCCATTTATAGCTGTGGATGCTGAGTGAAACTGGACAAGATTGTGTAATTAGTAACTATGTTTGAGCATACTAAAGTTTTTGCACTTGACAGCAATCTTAGAAGTTATAGCTACTTTAATTAATTCAATCTTCTATGATAAACTTCTATAACAAGTCTTATTTTTATCTTTTTGTTTTCAGTACCTTCTACTTGATTTTATTCCTACATCCATGAGTCATTATTCTCCTTACTAATATTCATACTTTCCCCCATTGTTATTTGCCTCCACTTATCCAGTCCTACCACAGTACAATATAATGAAAGTAAATCATACCCCAGCAATAAAAAATTAAGATTTTGAGTCTCCTAAAGAATCTATTACACCAAAATAATGTATCATGATATTTTTTGTAAGTAAAATATTTATTAATGATTGAAAAACCAAGTATAAAATTACTGATACAATTATTATAAAGTGCTTCTTTCATAAAATTACAAAATCCCATTTTATTTTATACTATATTTTATTTTATATTGTATTTCTAGTTTCAGACTTAATCACATTAAAAAAGAAGACTCAAAACTTTTTTGTTCTTGATCTTCCATTTTAAATGAATCAATCCTCTATTTAAATGGACTAAGGGTTAACAGCTCAAATTGTTTTTATAGTGCATTCATGTCTTAGTCAACTATGTTATCATTCAAATTATACAAGAACATTAAATATTAATCTGGTAAGTATTTATCATATCCAACTAAAAAATCAATCCCAGATATGAGAATGTTAATGTCACATTACAGCTTTCTTTTGCAAAACAAGGAAAGAAGTTTAGTGCACAAAATGCAGAAAATTCTAGTAAAATTTCTTTACAACTATTTCTTTTTTCTTTATCAGGTTTACCAGAATAAATATTTGTGCAGCTGAAAAGTGTTGCTAATAGCAGATTCTTGGTACTTGACTCAGGCAAAGCAGGTATTTAGTCAATAGCTTGAGCACCAGGTTTGGGAGAAGTTAGCCTACTGTACAAGGAAGGGTATGTTGCTTAGTTTTCAGATATTCATATTGCTCACGCATGGTTTCAGCTTTTTCTGAGTGGACCCTCAGCATGCCACATTTTTGAATATATGCAACCTCCACAATGCCCTTTTAAAGTACCCCAGTGGAGCACACACACATTTCTCAGGCTGCAAACTTTGCAGAAAACATATAACTATTTTTCTAAAAGTGTATCTAAATTCTGTTTTGAACCTATTTCTATCACTGACAGAATTGAATCCTGTTTACTTTCCAGGTAAACCCAGACCAGTTCGGTGGTCTTGGTCTTGGTCATTTGAGGTTTATACTTAGGCTTCTCTCCCTCCCATTTCCTTCCCTGTTGTGGGATCTAAGTTCCAAATGGACTTTGCAGTGTTCAGGAGTTGGGGGAGCAGGTGCGTAATGAGAGCCTGCTCTACTACATCCTTTAAAGAAGTGATCCCTCTCCTAATCATACTGACGTATGTCTCTGCTATAGGAGCTGCCAGTATTTCTCTTTAGGTACTTTTCTGCGAGGAACTGACTTCAGTGCTGTTCTGCATCACTCTGGAGCCCACAGAAAACTCAGAGAGAGTGGATTCAGTTCCTGTGTTTAGTTATGCCATGTCACCACTTCAGTATTGCTGTTCCCCTCTCACATTGGCATGGAGCACACAGGTATGAATAGTTGCTATCCAAGTCTCAGATGGACAGCAGGGCACGGACTCTGTATCTGTGTTAGTCAGGATAGGCTAGGTTATGCTGCGGTACCAAATACCTCCCAGATCTCAGCCGCTTAGAAAGACAAAGGTTTACTTCTTCCTTGGGAGTCACTGAGGTCAGCCATGGTGCTGCTCCGTGCCCTCCTCCCTCCCAGATCTAGGCTGATGGAGCCGCCTCTCTCTGGGACACTGTTGATGCCAGGGCAGGGGAAAAGAGAACACAGAGACCTTTCTGCTGGCTAGTTCAACTCACACTTTGTTGGCGAAAGCAAGTCAAATGGATAAGCAGAGAGGTAGAATTCTCGGGGTCCCTGGGTGGTTCAGTTGGTTAAGCACCTGCCTTTGGCTCAGGTCATGATCCTGGAGTCCTGGAATTGAGCCCCGCATCAGGCTCCCTGCTTAGCAGGAAGCCTGCTTCTCCCTCTCTCACTCATCCTCCTTGTATTACTTCTCTAGCTATGTTTCTCTCTGTCAAATAAATAAATAAAACCTTTTAAAAAAAGAAAAAAGAGAGAGGTAGAATTCTCCCCCAGGGAGGGGCAGCTTATATAATATATATATATATTTTTTTGTTACATTATTTTATTTTTTCAGTGTTCCAAGATTCATTGTTTATGCCCCACACCTAGTGCTCCATGCAATATATTTTTAATTAATACAATCTGCCACATTATCCCTGGGTTGCTAACTCAAGGAAGGATCTATTTTGCTACAACAGTTTAGCCCGAGGAGGGGCAAGGGATCAGAAACCTCTGCCCAGGACTATCAGTGTTGCTTCTCCTCCAGCTCAAATTCTTCTCCCCGGTCAGGAAAGCTTATCTTGTCTTCAGGGAGGGTGGTCTGCTTCTCCCATCTGTTTTCTTCTAGTTGATTGTTTCTGGGGGGAAAAGAAAAAAAAATTATGTTAAGCCTCTTTTAGCTTATAGGCCTTTGAAACTCAAGAAAACCCACCTTTCACATATCACAAACCTTGCTGTTTATTTTGTGTGAGTGTGTGCTATGAGTTTAAGGAAATCTGTTTAGGAACCCAGGAACTGAGAACTGATTTCTTTTATTCTTTCAGGCTTTTTCTCTGAAAGACATGTTATTTTGAGTTCTCCTTGATTAAATGCTCTGAGGAACAATGAATGTTGAGGAGTAAGAGAGGCAATAAGGAAAAGTAATCAACGAAAACCTCAGTTATTATCTCCAAATGCAATTTCATCATGATTGTAAAGAAAGTGAAGTCGTTGCTAAAATGAAGGCTACTTGGGAGAGGGGAGATTTATTGTTTTTATTTTGAGTGAATAAAGTTTGCTTTTCCCTGGTGGTGGTAAATAACCATTTCCCATCCCTTGGTCTTCAAGGCTCAATGTAAAAGATTTTGGTAAAAGACTTATAATTATAATGCTAGCTTTCTTGGGACCTTTCCTTTGAGATGTGCAGTGTTTGCCTGTGGTGGCTCTCACTAGCCAAGCTCACAAGTGTGAGAAACCAGTGAATCTCCACAAAAAAGGAGTCAAGCAGAAAATGCACAAAACAAGAAGCTAATCCTTTCCCCTTAGAATCTGGTTTCTTGGACCATATAAAATTGAACAAAGCTTCACATCTCAATTTGATGACATGTTTTTCTTATTCATAGTTATTTATGTTTGAAAAAGCATGTTATCCACATGACTATTTAGTTATAAGAATTTACCACTTAAAATGTTATTTTTTAAAAAAATTGAGTTACAAATGTTATACATGTTCATGGCAGAAAATGTAGAGAATATAAAAAGTTTATAAAAAATAAAAATGTACATAATCTGGCCTGCCCATAATATCTACAGTAAACATATAGGGGTATTAATCTGTGGCAGTTTTTCTTTTATGTAGGAACACACATTTTCAAAAGAGAAAAAACACATTTGGTTAAATAGTTTTATATTCTACTTATAAAAATTCAATATGAAATACAAGGGTATGGGGTTTCCTTTTGGGGTATCAGGCATGTTTAGGGACATAGGAACACTGTGTACTAGATACCAATGAATTATTTATTCACTTTAAAATGCTTCATTTCATGTTATTCAAATTTTGCTTAAATAAAACAAAAATATGAAAATTCAAATAAAATAGACACATTGAAAAAATGTAATATAAAATACTGAGTATCTTCCTATGTCATTATATATTCTTTGAGAATATCATTATTAAGCCTGGACACCATTCAGTTCTATGGATATGTGATAATTTATTTCATCACTTTCCTATTGGATTTTCAGGTTAGACTTTTAGGTTATTTTTAACATTTCATTTGTGTAAATAATGCTGAAATGTTTATATTTCTACTAAAATCTTTGCATGCCTCCAGTGTTATCTTTGGGATAACTTTCTGGATATGAATTTCCTGGGTCAAATGGTATGAGCAAGTGGTACAGGGTTCTTGATGTATCATAGTTCATTATACCCAAGATCTCCTAAATTGTGATGGGCACCATTATTTTATGTGATACCAAAAAGGAAAGTGATGCTAATTAAACACAGTGCTTTCTTATCACTATACCTCTTATTTTATAATTATTGAAAGAATTTTCTGTACTTATTTCAAAATATAATTAGCTTATATTTTATTTCCTTTTTAAAACGATTTTATTTATTTGACACAGAGAGAGTGAGTAAGTAGGAAGAGTGGCAGGCAAAGGGAGAGGGAGAAGCAGGGTCTCTGTTGAGCAGAGAGCCCAAAGTGGGGCTTGAACCCAGGACCCAGGGATCATAACCTGAGCCAAGGCAGACGCTTAATGGGCTGAGTCACCTGGGAACCCCAGCTTATATTTTATTCTTGTGTACCCAGAAAGAAGAAGCAAAAACCCTGGATAAGGTATTCATTCCTGAACTTCTTCATTCTTTGGAGTTACTTTTTGACTCTGTGTGGTCTTCGGCCTGAAGGCATCAGAAGCATTTGGATGTAGCATATATTAAAAATGTGCTCTGCTCTTTGCTCCAGAATCTCTTCCAAGAGCTGACATCCAGTGTTCAAAACATGGTACTAGAGGCAGCCAGTGGTAACTAAGTCACGAGTGCTGCCTGGCTGACAGGGATCATAAAATGCATCTCAATTTATAGATACTAAAATGTGAGAACAAAACAAAACAGAACTGTATTCCTGAGAATGAACAGAAGATACTCCATTGTAAATTGTCCGCCAGAAACGTTTTCCCACCCACAGCACACGAAGTCACCCATTTCCCATGTAAATCTTAGCTCATATTGGGAATCTCGTATTGGGAATCAAAAACATTTGCCATTGGATAGATGACGAGTAGTCTCCCATTTTCATTTCCACTTGTCTTACTATTAGATCAGTTGACATTTACCTCCATATATTTTTGGTCATTTGTATTTCTTTTTTTCTAGTTGGCTATATACTTGCCTTGTTTTTGTTTTGATGTTAATCTTTTAGTTTTCTACATGCCTCTCAATCACTAAGGAAGGAAGGGTGTTAATCTTTCTTTTTTTTTTTTTTAAAAGATGTTATTTATTTATTTATTTGACAGAGAAACACAGTGAGAGAGGGAACACAAGCAAGGGGAGCGAGAGAGGGAGAAGCAGGCTTCCCGTCGAGCAGGGAGCCCGATGTGCGGCTCTATCCTGGGTCTCCGGGATCATGACCTGAGCCAAAGGCAGTCGCTTAACCAACCTAGCCACCCAGGCGCACCAAGGGTGTTAATCTTTCATCTATCATACGTGGCAAATGGTTTCCCCCCTAGTTTTTAGTTTGAATTTTAAATTTCAATTTATAGGACTATTTTTATTATGTGTGGGAGTATCTAATTTAGTTTAGTTAATAATTTCTTGTGTGATTTCTTCCCTTGCTCTTACATTTAAAAAACTTCATTGCAAACTTTATTTTTTTATTTTTATTTTTTTACAAACTTTAAATCAAATACATATTAATCTTTATCTGCTTCTGATTGTTTTATGGTTCTTTCTCCTTTTTAACAAATTAACTCTTTCATGCATATGAGAATTGCTTTGATAAGCGTCTATCCTTATTTCTTCCCAAAGGTCAATGAATTGTAGCAGGACAACTGACTGAATAGGCCTTCCCTTCTCTACTGATTTAGGATGTCAACTTCTTCTATATTTCCTGTGACTTGTATATGGGATAGATAGGTATTCTCATCTAATCTTTTGTCTTTCTAGCTTTGTACCAATGTCGTAGTGTTTTAATTATTAATTAAATTCATCATATAACCTAGTCAACCGAAGTAGGTCTCTTTTGCAAGTGAATTATGCCTGCATGACAGGCTCAAATCTGAGTCCAGGGGCACATAATCGGGGTGCTTTTATAATGTATTTTTATTTTTACTACAGCAAGACTCTCATCATGACTTTTGTTTTCAAAATTGGTTACATAAAAATATGCAGAAATTAAGTAGTGATAAGATGAGTATCTAAGAAGTATTTTTGAATGATTTACACACATCATTTGAGATGGTTTGTCCCATTTAAATGAGCATGAGTTGGATTTTTGATTTTTTAGGTATTTGTTGACTATTTCTGGGCGTGTGTTCCTTTCCACTTCGAGTTACATGCAGTTGAGGGGTACTGTATGGGGCCATCACCTTGCTTATGTCATCTCTCTTTTCCTTTGGGATCTACAGAGTTACCCTTTGACTCAGTCTTTCCTTAGCACCTTCTAGCTAACTGTTATTTCAGCTACCACTTACATCCCTCATGCCCTTCCACTTTCTCTCATTGTTCATCTGCTGTAGGCATCTTCATTCCTGGTTAGTACAGAGGAGCAAAAATTTAACTGGGATTCAGCTCAGACTTCCCAAAGTTGAGAACAACAAATCCCAGGACTCTGGGATCATGACCTGAGCTGAAGGCAAACACCTAATGACTGAGCCCCTCCAATGATCTTTTTTTTTTTTACTTTAAATTTATTTTATTTTTTCAGTGTTCCAGGATTCATGCCCCACACCCAGTGCTCCATGCAATAGGTGCCCTCAGTACCCACCACCAGGTTCTCCCATTCCCCCACCCCCTCCTTCCAAGTCCCTCAGTTTGTTTCTGTGTCCAAAGTTTCTTTTATTATTTTTTATTTTTCTTATTTTTTTGACTTTAAATTTATTTCATTTTTTTTCAATGTTCCAGGATTCATTGCCCATGCCCCACACCCAGTGCTCCATGCAATAGGTGCCCTCAGCACCCACCACCAGGCTCTCCCATCCCCCACCCCTTCCCTCCAAGTCCCTCAGTTTGTTTCTTTGTCCAGAGTGTCTCATGTTTCGTTTCTCTCCCTGAATTACCCTACTTCCCCTTTACTTTCCTTCTCCTACTGTCTACTATATTACCCCTTATGCACCGCAAGTAAGTGAAACCATGTGATACTTGACTTTCTCTTCTTGGCTTATTTCACTCAGCATAATCTCTTCCAATCCAGTCCATGTTGCTACAAAAGTTGGATATTCATCCTTTCTGATGGAGGCATAGTATTCCATTGTATATATGTACCACATCTTCTTTATCCATTCATCTGTTGAAGCAGCCAATGATCTTTAAGGGCAAGTATACCCTCAGCCTTAGTGTTCGTCATTTTTCATGCTAACTTTAGTTTTACTAATAAAAACATTTTGGTAGAGAAGTGAGACACCACAGAACCTATGAAGACTTAAAGAAGGTTCCGGTGGATAATCCCATCAGAAACTTCTTTCCAAATATTAGAATTCGAGGGCACATCTTTCTTTTTACTTGTGCTTTGCCTCTTGTCCCTTTTGTCCTTTCCTGCCCATAAGTCTATAAGCTGGGTGTTCTCCCTGCCTCTTTCCCTCTGTATTTCTTTTCTGGTTAACTTTCTTGGCTTCCCCTCACTTCTGACCCATATGAATTTAAAAAAAAATTATCTAGCTAGAATGTGTTTCCTTTTGCAGCCCAACTCACCATATTCCCTTCTCCCTTTTCCTTTGTTTAGGACTCATATATTACACGTAAATCACATTCGGCTTTACAGAATCCCTGTTTTCTTTTGCAATACTCAAGTTCAGGAAGTTCCCAAGTTACAACACAATATGTTTCCCCAGTACCTTTGCTAATAAGCTGTTTGGAACCTGGAAAAAATTTCCAGCAAAAGAAGGCTTTAACCGGTGTTTACATCTGCCCGTTTACAGTTACAACAACTTACTCAACATACTACCCATTAGCATTTGCTGAGTGCTGGCGCTTGTGAATTTTTTTTCACCCAGTTGCCCTTTCAGCACAGTGCTGCTGGAGTTGAGCTGTTCACTCCCCTGATCTTGTTCTCATATATCATCTGCCACGTTTTTCCTTTTTCCAGTAAACATGATCTTTCTTTAGCACTAGCTCTGCAAGTTGTAGCCGTCCCTATACCATTCATCTGTAGGACACCACAGGAATTTTCTGAATATCCAGGTGAAGCAACAATAATTTGCACATGTCACTCAAAATGTAGCCATATTCCTATGAAAGCTGGAGGTGTAGCAGGATGATGACATGACCTCTGGGATGAGATCCATCACAAAAGGAATAAAACATTATTAAAATATTACCTTCAGAGAAAGCAGCATTTCTTGGATGGTAGGGGGCAAGTTACCATAGAGTTGGTGCCCTGGAATGTGGCTCCTAGTTGACATACAGGAGGTCCCATTATCAGTGTCCAAGGAAGGAAGGAATAGCCAAGGACTACAGGCAGACCTCTGGGCACAGGGTCTCCCCGTTTCCCAAGGTTTTGAAGCATGAGTAGGAAGGACCTCACCTCACAATATTTTTCTCTGTGAGGTTATCAGGTCCAACTTTTAGCACGTCTGTGCTTTGTAGAGTTCAGAGAAAACAGTCTTGACCGACATTATTTCACTTTGCATCTTTCTTTACCAAAGGTGGGTCAGTGGAAGCTTTATATTTCAGCTTTGAAAAACAAAGTATCCAGGACTATTTACCCCAGGAGGTTAAGAAGCCTCTTTGAAGAACTTTTAAGTGTTTTGTTTTTAAAAATCTTGTTTCAACAAAAAGGTGCCCAGAAAAGGCTCCAGGTCAGAAGTACGTGAATATGCTTGGCCTCTGGGGGCTGCCTGCACCCTCCCGTAGCTTTAGGGCTCAAGTTTTAGAGCAAGCATTTGGTCTGGCAGTGAGCCTGCCTCCCCTGGGAGGGTGAGTGTGGGCTGCACTTACCCGCAGCCACTTCAAACAAATCTCTCCCAGGAGAGTGAGGAGAGAGGGACAGCGCTTTAATACCGCGTTCTGAGGTATGGCTCTGTGAGCCCCGTGGGTGCTCGCGGTCCCTTAATGGGTGCCATCTCCTTCTCCAGGCCGGGCACCCTCCTGGGGGCCAGTCGCAGGCAGGAGCTCCCCGGCACACCGATCCGTGCCTTGCCGGTGGGGGGCGCTCTCCCGTGGGAACGGCCGCACGCCTGGGGTAGGGCGGGGCAGGGCGGGGCAGGGCGGGGACGCGGCCCCTCCGCCCCCTCGGCGCCACCCCTAGCTCCGCCAAACTTTCCTTGGGCTCCGGGCGTGTCACAAGCCGCTGGAGAGGAGGCGCGCCGCCGCCCGCCCACCGTGTCCTCCACTGCCCCCTGCGCCCGGCCGGAGCCCGGTCCCGGGTCGCCTCGTCGCGCTCGGCCCCGAGGGCATGCGGCAGCCGCAGGGGCCCCCGCTCCCGGGCTCGGCAGCGGGCGAGCGTGAGCGGTGAGTGCGGGAGCTGGGCGCGGGGAGGGTTCCCGGAGCCGCGGCCGGCCGGGGCGCCCTTGGGGGAGAGGCTGGGACGCACCTCCGCCGGTCGGGGCCCGCGGCTCTTCAGGGTTGCTTGGCGGCCAGGCGGGCGCCAAACCCACTACGAGCACCTGGGCCAAGAGTCTCTCCGGGGGCTCATCTTGCCCGCCCCCACTGTTTTCCTTGGCGTGAGAAGCCGCCGGGATGCCAGATCGGCGTTGCAACGCGCGTGCTGTGTGGTGGGCTGGGCGCCGGCAGCGCGGCGCAAGCTCCGCTCGGCTTTTGCCCAGGTGCTTGGTTTCCAAGCTTGGCCTTAGAGCCGTCGACGGGGAACTGAGATTCTCTGGCGAAGCCCAGGGATGTCACGTTTTTGAGCCTTCAGTTACGCCCAGTCCGACGGTGTGTCCGGGAAAAGCTGGAAGTTTGCAAGGCATAAAGATTCGGGAAATAGTGATTATTAACTAACCAGTAACACTGTGGGGGGGGGGGCGTGCTTTGTGAGTAAGCGAAGGTCCTCGAGATCCCCCTCACCAACGACAGACAAAAGTGCTTTGTTCTGTAGCATTGTTACTTTATTGCTTTCCCACAGCAAGTTGCGACGACCCAAAATTGCTTAGAAGTTTCTTAACTTGTTATTTGAGTAGTGACGGTGAATATTGGAAACAATTTAGTCTTATTAAGGTAATTATTAAAACGGCCCTCAAAAGCAATTTTTAACTGAGTAATTTCCACGAAATGTGTCTCTGTAATTTGTTATTGTCCTTGCAACGCATTTCTTCCTCCTCACTCCTTTGCTGCCCAGAGTATTACCCGGTCTTGGAATGTAACTTTAGAAGTTAAGAGCAGCTTAACTTCTCAGGGTTCCTGTGTGTGTGTGTGTTTAAATAAGTGGGAGAATAAAATAAATGGCAGTTACAGACAGATGATCCCTTCTTTACCAATAGGTTATCAGTCCATACACTGCATGACATTTCATTAATGCATGGACTTTTCTGTGGCTAAGGAGAGTTGTTGGATTTTTCAGCGAACTATCTATCAGTAGTTGCTAATCCTGCTTCCCCTGAGATATTTGTGTGGTCTGAGGCCAGTAAATATAATTTTCATTTTTTTCAATGGGAAGTCATAGTTAGAAGCACACAACTGTGACTCTGTTGACATCATGCTTGTCTAAACAAACTAGACCATTCTAAAGAGAGCAGCAAACAAATCCTGCCAGTAAGGTTTATGTACTTGAGATAAGCTTCCAGAGTTGTCTCTTGTGCCTTGAGACTGTATGGACCTAGGATTGTGTACTAGGACATGCGAGATCTGGACATTTAACCATTTGGACATAACAGATATTGATTATCACTATCATACAACTGAGAAAGTAGATCATTTGGGCACATTTTTCTTATTTTCTTTTTTTCATTAGCCTTCCAAATTTCTAGCTTGATTTAACTATAAATGACATGTCCTCTTTTCTAAATCTGACAAATGTGTAAACCGACTACCGGCCTCTTTATATTAGATCAGACTTATTTTAGGTATGTGGTTTTTTTTTTACAGGATGTTTGATAGAAAAGATCTGCATATGTTTTCTGTAAATGAAGACTGAAATGGAAACAGTAAGACATGTGATTGTTTTGGGGGTATGTTCCTCAGAACCTGAGAGTCTACAACATGTCCATGCTTTCCTTCATTTTTCCAAAGCACACACACTTAGGGGGACAAATGCATACACAGCATTGTAGCCAGGTAGCAACCAAGACACACCCTCTCAAAGTCATACATAGCTACCCAGGGCAGCCTGCTTCTCCCCCAGATTCTCAATCTTTTTGATGCGGGGCAGAAATGCACCATAACTTAAGTCCAACCTCTTATTTCTTTGGGCTGGCTCAGGGGGGAGCCTTGTAACTCGAATGGGAATTACTATAACTCAAATTACCTATTAGCCATCCTCCTTGGAGGATACATTAGTTTAGAATGCATTCTGGCTTGTGATTATACCCAACAGCATGGTTAAGTCTGATTGCAAGTTTCTAAGTGGCACAGCCTGGGCCCAAGGCATTATTAATGCGGTGTAAGGAAAAGAGCAGGGCTTTGCACTCAGATCAGCTTTTGTTCCAGGCCAGGCTTTGTGACCTTGGATACTTGCTTCATTTCTCTAAGCCTTAATTTCCTTGTCTGTAAAAATGAAGATTATATTCACCTCCCAAGATTAGAGAAGAAAGCATTAGCAGAGTCTCTGATATACAGGAAGTACTCCTTAAATGCTGTTTGCCATCTTTTCCTCCAAGATAAACATTAAAATATTGCTATTTCTGTAAACAAGGGTGCAGATGTACATTGTTCTGGCAAGAGTGCAAATGTAGCTCCCCCACGTGTGGGTGACTTAGACGTGTTCCCCATACTTTGCTTATTTGCTCTCCCCGCTTCCTGGTCCTTTGGTTCTTCCCTCCATCATTCCTCCTGCAGAGACTGAGCCTCCTCCTCTTTGTCCTTGCTGGTTCTTTGTTGCTCATCGTGGATTCTGCACGCCCATGGAGGAGTCCCCTGGGACTTAAGTCCCACCTCCGATGGGGAAGGTGGAGGTGAGGGGTGTGGCCCTATCCACAGAAGCTCTGAGACTGTGCTTTTATAATGCTGCGTTAGGCAGTTGGCGTAGAGGTCTGGGCTCTAGTCCCAGCCCCACCTTTGTGAATTCTTGTGACCTGGAATAAATCTCTTACTGTCCTTGAATCCATTTTTCCATTTATATAACAGGGATAATAATTCCTTTTCTCCCTACATGCATGTGTTGTTGGGTGCCATGAAGTCATCTCTGTGAAAGAGCTTTGCACCCAGTGAGGACTACTAAACATTGTGAGACACCCCAGGCAGGCTGCATGGGGATGGTCGGGTCTCTGCGTGGGTGTTGGCTGGGCTAAGCTGCAGTCCCTCCTCACCCCTGTCTCCTGCCCTCTCATGTTGAAGGGGACTGCAGGGAGGAAACCCTGCCAGAGATTGCAAAACTGCCCTCTGAGGAATACATGAAGAGCAGAAGATTTAGGACTGAGATGACCTGTGTGATCGAAGGCACAGGAGAAAGCTCGGAAGAAACTGTAATTCCCTCATAAAATCATCGGTGCTGTCTGCTCATTTCAGTGCTTAGTGAACAAAAACACAGTGCCAGCTCACTAGCCAGTGAGTCAGAAGAGCCTGGTTGTGCAATTGCTGGCCATTGAATGGGGTTGCCTGATGCCATTCTCATTGACCTGTGCCTTTTTGCTAACTTGGGTTTTTAGGGTTCATGCTGCAAAGCACTAAATCAACTTGGTGCATTTCCCTGCTGCAAACAATTGAGCCAATTATTTAATTTGAGTCTGAAAGATGTGTTGCTCTCCTCGTGATCCAGGAGAGTAGTGCCCAGTGAGAGGAAGGTTCTGATTTCCTGGATGACATCTACCCCTCTTCACTCCCCAGTCTGATGTCTTTCTCCTTATTCCTCTTCCCTCTTTATCTGCTGACCCTGCCTTTGCAGTACCTGACCCCTATCCTCCCATTCTGTCTGCCTCTTGCCTTGAACTCCTCCCTTGCCTTGAGCCCTTGCCTTGACCCCTGACATCACCGAGCTCCCATGGACCTTGCCTCCCCTGCTCAGATGTGAATCATTCTCACACCTTAGCCTGGGCAGACTGGGTGTCACTCTGAAAAACAACCTGCCCCATACAGCCTGCTCCACGCCTTCCTAAGGATGTTAGTCAGCCCCCCCACTTACTCATCAACTAGCCCCCGTGTCTTTGTTGTTCTCTGGGGCCTTAGGCTGGAGGTGCTGCTAGCCCCCGCCCTAGCTTAGCCCCATGCAGATTCTGTAGTCTCATCAAGGATGGCTTGGCAGGAGCAGGGCTGGGTTCAAGAGCGCTTTAGCCTCTCCATAAATGCTGCCAGATTGTCCAAAGGCCCTTCAAACAAACATGCAGTCTAAACAAAAGCAGTGGGCTTGCTTTGTAACACATCTTGAAGGTTTTCTTGGTCTCCCCTCACAGATAGGCTGCCTCAGAGTCCTTTCTCTACAGAACTGGAGCCAGGGTGCCTGGGCGGCTCAGTTGGTTAAGCGTCAGCCTTCAGCTCAGGTCATGATCCCAGGGTCCTGCGATCAAGTCCCGCGTCAGCTTCCCTGCCCAGTGGGGAGTCTGCTTCTACCTCTTCCTCTGCTTTTCCCCCACCCCCACTTGTGCTATCTCAAATAAATAAATAAAAAATCTTTAAACAACAAAAAAATTCTGGAGCTGCCTCCAGATAGACTCAGACCATGTAAGTCAAAGGTGGGCCCTGAAGTCAGTCAGAGGCATTCTTTCCCCAAGGGAAACAAAAAAAATCCAAAGTTGAGCTCTTGGGGGTGACTAGTTGTTGAAGACCAAAACAAGAGTATAGATATAGAACTCACTGACTCATTTGCCTCCTGCCCTGGTTGATTTTTAATAGATTAGTCCTTTGAATGGGGCCCTTTCCCTGGACTAAACTGAAAATAAGTATGAGCTTTTTCTATATCCCCAATGGCATTTGGCTTGGTCAGGATTCTCCAAAGAAACAGAACCAATAGGATATAGATACAGAAATATGTCAAGATACTTATTATAGGAATTGGCTCATAGGGTCATGGAGGCCAGGAAGTCCCTTAGTGTGCCATCTGTAAGCTAGAGAACCAGGAAAGCTGGTCTTGTCATTCATTCAGTCTGTGTCTAAAGGTCTGAGAACCAGAAGCACTGAGGTCCAAGGAGAGGTGCTGTATCTCCCAGTTCAAGCAACAGGGCAAATTCGACCTTCTTCCACTTTTTTGTTCTACTCAGGCTCTCAGTGGAAGATGACACCTACTCACATTGGTGAGGGTCATCTTCTTTATTTAGTTCACCAGTTCAAATGCTAATCTTTTCCAGAAACACCTTCAGGGACACAGCCAGAGAATATTTTACCAGCTGTCTGTGCGTGCCTTAACCCAGTTATGCTGACACCCAAATTTAATCACTGTACCACCAAATCGGGAAGTTGACTGTCATACAGCTCTCCACCATCCAGTCTACAGAACTGCTTCCTCATTCATCAGTCATTCCCCAAGTCTCTTTTCTTGCTTTATCTAGGATCCGAGTTAAATTTCTTTGCCGTGTCTCTTCTGGAATCGTTCCTCTGACTTACCTGTTGCTGAGGTCCTGGCAGCTGCTACAGGTCCCACATCTGCAGGCAGATTCGCCATCTGGCTCTAGCGGGTGTTTCTTCACAACCAGACGCAGGTCATGTGTCTTTGGTGGTCTCCTGCTCTTCTCGGCACAGCACATTAGAAGGGGCCCCGGTCCCACAACTGCAATATTGGCCTTGGGCGTCCGGTTATGCTGCTGCCTTCCAGATCCCCTCCCCTTAAATTCACCATTTTTCCTCTTGGAAATTTGTTGGTGTTTGTGGGGAGGTACTCTGAGGTTATGTTAATAGTTGGTTCCCCCTTAAACCTCCACCTGCTAGCCTTTACCATTCTGTGAGGACTTCTGCCTGAACCAGCCACCTCTGTGAAGGTTGCCACATGGTGATTCTTTATTTCCATCACTCCTTCTGTGTTTACTCATTGGCATTATACTCTAAGGAAGAACTTTCTCCCTCGAGGATTTATTCATTTCTATTAACATGTACTCATGGATTCTTTTTGTATCCACAGTGTTGACATCTGTTACTGTTGTTATTTACTCTGATGCTCAACTTCTCCTCATTTAGCCAGTGAAAGTCTCCCTAAGCTGGTTCCTGTTTCCTTTTGATATCCCCATTATTTACTGAGCATTTAAAATGGTTTTTTTTTATTTTAATTACTTATTTGAGAGAGAGAGAAAGTGAGAGAGAGCACAAGCAGGAGGGGAGCAGGCAGAGGGAGAAGCAGGCTTCCCGCTGAGCAGGGATCCAAATGCGTCCTGGGATCAAGATCTGAGCTAAAGGCAGATGCTTTAACTGACTGAGCCACCCAGGCGCCCCTCACTGAGCATTTAAAAATTTCCTGGCACCACAAGATATTCCAGGCTTCCATTGTACTTTCCCTGACCTAGTTAGTCTCCTTTTGGTAAAGAATGATATCATATATAAAGACATGGAAAGTTGATGTGCCCATTGTTTCTGGAATGTCACTGCTTTAGACCTCCCAGGGGCAGAGGTAGGAAATATATGTAGACACACATATACGTTCATGAATTTTTCCACAGTAGGCCGTGTATTATAAAATCATGAATTCATAACAAATGCCTCCAACTCCAACCCAACACCCAGAGATCTTTCTATTCTTAACCACTTTATATCTTTGTACATACCTTCTCTGGCAGTAGGAAGTTTATAACCCATTATCTTCAAAATTTTTTACTTATATTTTACTTATATTTACCCTGTTTTGCTCATGCCAGCCTGTCTCACAACCACAGAGGCCATCCTGCCTCCCCTGTGCCTTTTCTGTCACACTGCCTCTTGTCCTCAGCTGCCGGGCCCTCCCCTGCCCATCGGCACCTCCTGGCAGCCTCTGGTCCCACGGCTCCCGGCCACAGCCCAGCCCGCGGTGCCACACCCCGCACTGCCTCTCCTCCTGCGGCCTTCTCACCCATGAGCTGACCCCTCAGGCCTGGGGAGGGAAGAGATGAGAAGGCAGAGGAAGAGAGGGGAAGATGGGAATGGAAAGAAAGCAAAGGTAGAAATCATGTAAATACATTTTTAAAGCTTGTGATACATGTTTCCCCATGGCACCCACCACAAGCTGTATCCCTTCACGTCTTACCCACATGGTCTGCGGGCGCCATTTTCCCTAGACCCTTGCCAGCACTCTTTCAGGTACCTGCTTAGCCCTCCATCTGCTAGCACCTCACTTTGGTCCCTGCCCTAGCTCACACCATAGTCACCTCGCAGCACTGTGGCACTTCGAGTTATCACCTCGACGCTTTAGATCCAGCTTTCTCAAGCTTGGCACCGCCAAATTCTTGGGTGCATAATTCTCGGTGGTGGGGTGCCCTGCGCCCGATAGCACGTGGAGCAAACCCCTGACCTCACCCCCCGGATACCGATAACACCCCTGGCTGGGTCTAACACACACGTCTTGGGGTACTGTGAGATGTCCTGGGGCAGGGCTGGATGGAGGATTAGCCCTGCTTGAACACCCACTGCTCCACATGACGGGCTTCCTGGGGGCATTTACATCTTTAAAATGTTTGCACATCTCATGTCTCTCTACTGCCTAGAATGAATGCTGAGGAAATGTTAACTGGACAGGGATGAGAGGAATCCATGGTGGGGCAACCTTTCCCAGGACTGGACCAGTGGAACCTACCCATCACGTATTTGGAACTCGTCATGTATGCAGATTCCGTGAATATCCAACAAAGGGAAAAGAAAAGGAATGTCAGCAAGGCTAGATCATTACTAGTCTTTCTCAGTTCATTTTTTTAAATTTCTTAGAAGTCAGGTAATCGAATTCTGTGGTCTAGTTCAACTGGTAGACTGTGGGGTTGATGGGGAAAGCATAATGCTTTAGGAGAAGGCCTTTCTTCAGCTAGATTGTTCAGGGTATTAGAGGTCAACCCAGTTGCTTGTTCTCATGAATTTTTTCTGAAGGAGGCAAACAGAGTCATTATTGCTATTTTCTCTTACATATTTAGGGTTTTATTCTGTTGTTTTCATTGGATTTTATGGACTTTTTCCCATCAACTTTTGTCAAGACTTCTAAGTAGAGATAAGCTTACAAATTTTATTGACATTTACTGTAATCATATTATATTTCTTCTGGAATCAGTAAATGCTTGCAAAAGGCATTAATGTTGTTATGGAGAACAGATTGCGTATTTCATTTCTCGTGGGGGCATAGAATTAAATACCGAAAAAGGGTTCCAGTGATCAGTGGGGCCCAAGAACCTGGGGCCAGAAAGATGAGTGCTGTTGAGAGTGAAATCAGGCTGTCCCAGTTTTAGTGTTCTTCTCTGTAACATGGAGAATGCGACACTGCCCATCTCACTGTGGGATCAAACAGGAAAAGAAATGGGAACTTACTTTGACCACTGTTCAGTGGTATGTCAATAAATGCGTTTTGATGGATTATTCTAAGATCCAGACAGAGTGGCCTAGAGCAAGCATGGTAGTATAATTAGAATGTTTCAACCCTGCTGGCTAACCTCTTCTTACACATATTCATCTAAATGTTTCAGTGGTAGTGAAAAACACCAGTTCGAGACTCTAGACAGGGCGGTGGAGGATAGACAGCCTTAGCTGTGGGGTTGTTATGTTTGTGACCCACCCATTCTGAGGGAGGGGTTTGCTCTTCTGGTCTCCCCTCCCCAGAAATCTCTGTTGGGACCCCCACTTCTTGGCGTATTGGGAACAGGCTTGCCTTGACATTTATTGGACTCTTCTGACACCTCTGGCCTTTGAAGTGGACTGCTTCACATTTGCTCCTTCATTCATTTTGTCCTAATAACCTAACAAGTTAGAGCTTGTCTCCCTTTTACAGCAGAGGAAATTAAACCTAAAGAGGATAAGTAGCTTTCCAAGACCCTACTGATAACTGTAAAGGAATGTCAGATTTAAGTCTGCCTACAGTCTTAGGAAGAAGATACTGTTATTTTCCCTGTTTTAAAGATGAAGAAATTAAGGTACAGAGAGGTTAACTAACTTGCTGGTAAGCAAGGCTTCCCACCCAGGCCATGTAGCTCCAGAGGCCATGCTCCTTTGCAGGGAGATGCCCAGTTTCCCCAAGACCATTTGTGGGAAAGACTGTCTTTTCCCCAATGTATATTCTGGGCATCCTTGTTGAAGATCAGCTGACCGTATACACATGGATTTGTTTCTGGGCTCTCCAATCTGTTCTGTTGGTCTCTATGTCTGTCTTTTGGCCAGTACCATATTGTTTTAATTACTGTAACTTTGTAATATGTTTTGAAATAAGGAAATATGTAGCCTCCTAATTTGTTCTTCTTTCTCAAGATTATTTTAGCTGTTTGGGATCCTTTGTGTTCTATATGCATTTTAGGATTTTTTTTTTTAAAAAATTGCTATTGAGATTTTATAGGGCTAGTTCTGAATCTTTAAATCACTTTGACTAATATGGACATTTTGACAGAATTGAGTCTTCCTACCCACTAATAGCGTGTCTTTCTATTTATTTGTATCTCCTTTAATTTCTTTTATTGATATCTTACAGTTTTCAGTGTGTAAGTCTTTTACCTCTTTGGTTAAGTTTATTTCTCAGTATTTTACTGCTTTTGATGCTATTGTAAAAAGGATTATTTTCTTAACTTCCTTTTTGAATGGTTTATTTTGTATCCTGCAATTTTACTGAATTCATTTATTAGGTTGTTTTGTTTTGTTTTGTTTTTTTGTGCAGCCTTTAGGGTTTTCTCTATATAAGATCATGTCACCTGTGAACAGACACAATTCTACTTCTCCTTTTCCCATGTGGATGCCTTTTCTCTCTTTGACTTGCCTAATTACCCTGTCTGGGGCTTGCAGTACTATGTATGATGAACAAGAGTGGCCAGAGTAGGCATCTTTGTCTTGTTTCTGATCCTAGAGAAAAAAACTCTTCGTTTCTGATGGCTGAGTCTGGTGTTTGTGTGGGAGCCATGCTTTTAACTGCTCTGATCCCCTGCTTATCTGCTAATATTTGAACCCAGATCCGAGGTCTGTGTTCTTCTACCCCACCATGTTGTCTCTGCTCTCCCTCCTCCACTCCCTTTTCCATTCCTGCCTCCCTACTTTGCTTTAAGTAGCAGCAGAAGGAACTTCATCACTGTGGCCCTGGGCCCATTCTCAGACAGGGAGAAATTCGTTCCTGGACTGTAATTATTTTAGGATAGATATAGGATGACCTTGTCATTACTCCTTGTTAAATGAAGATGTCAGAGTATGAACAGTTAATCTTCCAGAATGCCAGTTGTATATTCCATTGACTTTTTAAAAGAAGTTTTGAGTTACCTAACTTTCCTAGAAAGTACTTACTTTTATTACTTCCTATGTGCTAAGCATCATTGCTAATCACTTTGAAAACACTGTTTTAATTTAATCCTTCAACAATCCTAGTCGTTGTAATTACAGTGCCATTTTTATGGAGAAAGGGAAAGGCTCTGGCTGGATCCGCAGGTGTGCCAGGTTAGAGCCACTGCTAAGTGTGATGAGCCTCCCTCTGACTCAGGTCCAGCTGATGCCACACCTTCTGCTCCTTGCCCCAAGTTACCCTGCCCCGCCTACGTGTCACGGCCTGCCGTGCTTGCCTTGAGAGGGTTGAGTTTACCAGACTCCACAGGGGTAGCCTTTTCCTCTCTAACCTCTGTTTTGTATGCCAGTGCTAAAATGTTCCTTTCTTTCTTTACTCTGGCCAACATCTGCTATATGATGGAGGAAGAGAAATGAAAATCACGTAGAAATAAAACAAACTCCCATTCAGAGGAAGAGGAGACTGGCAGCAGTCACAGGTGCCAAGAAATAATGGAGCCTGCAGGGCAAGAGTGAAAACCTCTCTGCTCCACCAGTGGAGGCATTCTGTGGCTGACCCCTGTTTCTGCCCTCTGGGAGAGGCCTCTCAAGGCCCCTGACCTTGACTTTGTTTCCTGTGAAGTTCTTCCTGTCCATTCCCCTCTGCAGCCATATCTGAAGCGGGTGTGGGAGAGGGTGTGCTCCTTGGGGGAGAGTGAACACGGGCCTTTGCAGGCCCAGCTGTGGCTTCCATGGCAACAAAATAACCTTAAGAAGTTCCTAGTCTTTCTGGTCTGTTTGCTTCTAGTCAGTCACACTCAACATTTACCACATTCACTTGCATTCTGGACCAAGTTCTTAAGCTTGTCTGACTTCCCAGCTTCTGTGGTTGGCCTACCTCTGCCGTCCCTCTTCTTCGATCCTTACCTTTTTGCTTCCCTGCAACATCTTCTTTCTTTCTTTTTTTTTTTTTTTTTTAAGATTATTTATTTATTTATTTGACAGAGAGAAACACAGCCAGAGAGGGAACACAAGCAGGGGGAGTGAGAGAGGGAGAAGCAGGCCTCCCGCTGAGCAAGGAGCCAGATGTGGGGCTCGATCCCGGGTCTCCAGGGTCATGACCTGAGCTGAAGGCAGTCGCTTAACCAACTGAGCCACTCAGGCGCCACCCCTGCAACATCATCTTGAAAGACCTTCAAGAAAGGCTGTGAGTGGTCATACCATCTTCTGTTCTTTGGGGTCCTAGAACAGTTAATGTCTCTCATCTCCCTGTCTCCAGATGCTGTCTGTTCCTTTACACTTTTGCTTACAAACTTTCCTGAGCTCATCTCTTTCTCGTAATGTTTTGCTGAGAGCTGCAAGGAAGGAGTAGCCAATGCATATTCCCATTTTCTTTCCTTCCAGCGCCTTCACCTACAGCTGCAGGCTTCTTGGGCAGAGTTCCCAAAACACAGTGGCTTGACCAGACAGAAGTTTATTTCTCTCTCTTGCTCACAGTCCCGAGGTGAGTGATTTGGGTTTGAAGGGTCCCTTTCATCTAGTTTTTCCAGTGTCTGCTAGGGCAGTGCTTCTCATACTCTCTTTGTTTAGAGACTGGTTTTCTTTATTACCAGTGCAGCAAAGACCAATAGCTGTGGTTTATATTCCACTGATCATGCACTTTATCTTTCACGGTGATGTCAAAGTGCTGTAAACATTTCTAGCATTTTTTTTTTTTTTTTGGCAATTTCAGTACTTATCTCCTCATTGATAGAAACTTGTCCATGAACTATGTGGAATCATGCTCCTCTAGGGCTTTACCCTGGTCTGAATGCTGAATGCAGAATCACAGGCCCACCTGTACTCTAACTGCAGGAAAGTGAAGAGCATGGAGAGGCACACATGACATGTTTCAGGGCTAACCTGGAAATAGCAAACGTTTTTGTTCACATTCCACTGCAGAAACTTAGTCGGTAGCTAACCTAGCTGCAAGGAGACTGGGGAATGGAGTTTGTTACAACTGGAAAACAATTTGTCAGTCTGTGCCATAGAACATAAAGCTAAATATAGATTAAAAAAATAATGATGAGAGAAGTGACCAGGCAATATACAATGTTGGGCCAGTGAGTTAGCAGAGTGAGTTCAGTGTCATCCCAGGCAGAACATGATTTCTGAGAAGTGGAGTCAAAGGTCCTGCTAGTCCTTCTTTGTAGCCTTAGGGTCAGAGGCCTACTACAAGGTGTGGTTAATAAGGGGGAGTTCACTTGAAAAGAGGATGAGAATGATTCCTGGGGGGGGAAGCCCAGCAAGGATATACCCAGGTTGGGAGCTGAGTTAGAATCCCCAAAGGCATATCCAGAGGGCTAGAGCAGGAGCAGATTGAAAGCCCAGAACATGGGCGCCTGGGTGGCTCAGTGGGTTGAGCCTCTGCCTTCAGCTCAGGTCATGATCTCAGGGTCCTGGGGTCGAGGCCCACATCGGGTTCTCTGCTCAGCAAGGAGCCTGCTTCCTCCTCCCTCTCTGCCTGCCTCTCTGCCTGCCTATGATCTCTCTCTGTGTGTCAAATAAATAAGTAAAAAATTAAAAAAAAAAAAAGAAAGCCCAGAATATTATAGTAGTAAGGACCCAGGGGAGCATCAGGGAAAGGTGCTCTACTAGTCTACCTTGAGCCTAAACCAAACACCCAAGTTCCTGGCCAGTGAGAGTGGGACAAAGTCTGTCCCATTCCAAACTTCTCTGCTAAGTTCTGAATGCTGAGCTACAAACAAGGAATGAGGCTTGAGACCACCATCATTCTAGCCTGGTGTGTAAACCTATAACTTTATTCTTAAAATTATTTTTTTTATTTATTTGACAGAGAGGGAGCACAAGCAGGGGAAGCAACAAGCAGAGGGAGAAGCAGGCTCCCCGCTGAGGAGGGAGCCTGACTTGGTGCTTGGTCCCAGGACCCTGGGGTCATGACCTGAGCTAAAGGCAGCCGCTTAACGGATTTAGCCACCCAGGCGTCCTGAAACCTGCAACTTTACTTATTTTTTAAAGATTATATTTTTATTTATTTGACAGAGAGAAACACAGCTAGAGAGGGAACACAAGCAGGGAGAATGAAAGAGGGAGATGCAGGCTTCCCGCTGAGCAGGGAGCCTGATGCGGGGTTCGAACCCAGGGCTCCGGAATCATGACCTGAGCCGAAGGCAGACGCCTAACGACTGGCTAACCAGGTTCCCCAAGCAACTTTATTTTTTATTGTGGTCTCATTATCTCCAAGAGCTGAAACAAGGGAAGTTGACAGTTCCAATCTACATATGTACTGTATTTACGGTGACTTTCCTCTCATTTATCTTGAAGGCAGTCTGGAAGCTTAGCCTGAGAGAGGGGGGGTGTGAGAGATAGTTATTCAGGAATCATTCACATAGAGGAAATACTTTAGACAACAGTAGTGCTGGTAGAGGGGAGTTTGCAGGGAAGAGAAGAGGAGACTGAGAACACATCTAGGAGTGTGTATAGGGCAGGGCTGACGGGAGAGCAGAGGACAGAGATACTGAGGACAATGGAAAACACTGGGAAAGGATAGAGTCCCTGAGGCTCAGGTGGGGAGTTTCAAGAAGGAATGACTATTTGTCAACCTCCACAGTGAACCAAAGGAAGAGGACTGGAAACAGGATTTGGGGATTAATAAAAGAGGAACACATTTTTATGTTGTGCTGATTACAAGCAAGTACTTGTTTGTGCTTCAAAGAACAGAGGGACTGGATACCAGCTGTGTTTTTAACGAGTTTGGAAGTGACGTCAAGACAAATAAATACGCAGTAAAGCATGTCAAATGCCCTGTAAGAAGTAGCTAGTATTTCTCAGCCAAATTGCTTGAAAGAATAGCCTACACTTTCTTTTTACTCCTGGTTAGTATTCAACATGATGCGATCGAGTTTTTGCTTCCTCTCCTCCCTACCAGCTAACTGAAACTAGCCAGTGCAGGAACCAAACATTTATTGGGTAGCTACTCCATGTTCCTCTATTGGTCATCAGAGGCACACATGTTCCTAAGAAACTGTTCTAGCCCTTGAGAAGCTCACAGTCTGCTGGGAAAGACTGACTCTGGGTAAAATATGTTCCTACAGTGCAGCCTTGGGCGCATTCTCCCCAACAGTGGCTAGAATAGAGTCTGAAGCTACTGCATCAAAAGTCAGTTCAGGAAAATGAGGGTATACGTGTAGGAAACTTAGATTTTTCTAAGTTCCAGAGTCATAGATGACCTCTGATCTCCCCCAAGCGTGTTTGTGTTTGTGCTGGAGGGAGCAGGTGGAGGAGCAAAAGTGAAGAATGCTAGCATATGAAGAAGCTGTTACTGGGATAGGGATGAGCTTATTCCTGAGACACCCCACCCTCGGCCCCACAGCCCATCTCAGTGCTCTGAGCCTCCCAGCTTCTTGGCCTCTTCAGGGACTCTATCTGGCTCGTGCCCCAGAGTCTAAAGATCGTCTGCCATTGCAGCATCCCCAGAGCTTCTGAGAGGGCAGCACCAGTGCGGGATGCCCCCCAGCCAGCTCCGCCATCAGCCCTGCCACGGGAGGATAGGTTGGTGGTGCCCCCCACAGGTAGCCCTTGTGGGATGTCTGCGCTGCATTTGCCTTGAATTAGGCTGCACTGGCCCCTCGGCTCAGGTGGTCATTACCTCCTCCTCCCCCCCTCCTCACAGTCATTTTAAGGAAAAGACTATTGATTCCTTCGCCGTACCATCATGTTTCAAACCTGGCTAATCCTTAGACCCAACTTAACACTTAAATCCGTGTGATTTATCTCCATGTTATCTAAGACCAGTGACACAGATGGAGTGGGGAATGATCCTGGATGACACAGAAGGACATCAGTGACGTAGACTCCGGTGTGCCAGGATCTGGTGAAATCCAGTGCCATCCCCTGTATTTTGTAGAACCCCCTTACTGTGGGTAAACCGCCCATCGATTAAATCACTTACCATATGTAGAGAAATTTCGTAGAGTTCTGGAGCAGGTGGGACAACACTGAAGGCATCAAAAGAATGGTGATACCGGTCCACGCCCTCAAAAGTATGATTTCTTCCTCCTTCCTCCTCTGCAAGTTGTTATATTCACATTCAGGACAAGTGAAAGTGTAAATATTACCTAAAGATTTATCCCTATTACCTAAAGAAAATCCATATATAATATAACATATTAAAACCTTGAAAATAACACTTTTTGTTGTATTTCAGTGTACTGGAAATGACATTTGTGTTATCAGTGTCCACAAGAAACACATGATATGGTCAAACTGGTAATTGGAGCCAGGTGGGGGTGGGACGGTCACTTGGTCACTGGGGGAGGGCAGAGTTCATGGAAGCCAAGGAGAGATGGCGCAGTGTCAACCAAGAGCTGGAAACGAGGAGCAGTTAGCAACCCTCAACCTGAAAGCCAGGGAGAGGGAGGAGGGGAGGCCCCCTGTGTGGAGGGGCTGGCTGACGTCCAGAGCACTACCAGCAGAGAGGGAGCAAGGGAGATCGGGGTCCCAGCCTAGGCCGCCTGCTTCCTCCCAATCTCTTGTCCCTCTTGTTGGCAGGAGCTGGGGGCAAGGCTTGCTGATGCAGTCCTGCAGGGTAGGGAGCCCAAGGAGAAGGGAGGAGAGGGACGTTGGAGGGTGTCGGGGCCAGCGGATGAGGTCAGGCCCAGCATTCAGATGCCTTTTATATACATTTCCACGGCCTGGCCACTGACAAACACACGCTTGCTTACGATGGGGCAGGTAAAGGGTGGGAGATGGGGGCAGGCTGGGGGTCCTGTGCACCTCCCGCTTTCCTGATGAATGCTGCTTCCTGACCAAGGCCTGGAACTCCTGCTGGAGACCCTGTGACTTGTTCTTTTAGCCATAGCAGTGTTGTCCTATAGAAACTCAGAAACCTTGATTACAACAGCTCCTTCCTATTGAAGCCACATGCTTTGAAAATATGATTTCCCTTTCTCTGCAGAGTTTTAGGGTTTAGCCAAGCACTGACCTGGGCTCCTGCGGTCTCCAGAAGCACGGAGATGTCACTGCGGTTCACTGTTGACCCGCCGTCGGTAACAGTGGGGGATTATTTGGAACAAACAGTGTTGAACAAGAGGCTCTTGAATATCCTTTTTAGGACTGGAGGCAGGGGACAGGGTCATGAAATGGAAGGAGCAAGGGAATGCAGTAGTCTGGTTAGGTTAGGAAAAATGGTTTGGGCCCAAATTTTTGTCTGTTGTGGATTTTACATCTAAAGACACCTAATTTTCTTCTCGTGGAGAGTCTTTGCTGTAAGCAGGAACTTTGGGAAGTCTCTCAAAATATATTTTCACAGTGACCAGGTTCTTCGATCAAGAATATTTTTCAGCTACAAATGTCCATAAATTTTGGCACTTTCCTCCTTCAAAGAGTAAAGTTTGTGATTGCATAATGGTCTCAAGTTTATTTACTATACAATAGAACATATGTAGTCATATTCTGTGTCAATATCAATTTCAAGGATTGTGATTATCTTTACTTTGAGAGAGGGTCAGAGGACAAAGCGTATCTGGCATCTTTCTAGCCTCCTGTGTTAGATGAGATTAAAATTGTATAATAGATTAAGCAAACACAATTAAATATTTATGTTATATTCAGATAAGTTATGTCAGAGAATCCGCTGGTCACGTAAAACCTGTGTCTCCTTTGGTTTAGTTCTGGGTATTTTCTGGTTGGCTTTCCTATTTAATCAAGAGATTTAAGACAGACTTCAGTCATCGGTGACACCCGAGGAACAATACGTTTGCTTGAGGCTGTTTATTAAACAAGTCCTCCCTCTCTGCAGGCCTCCTTCATGCCGCGTGGCACGGTGACCTGTTCATTGTGCGGAGCTCCCGCTGCCGGGCTCCCCCGCTGGTCACACCTCCAGGCCGAGGAGGACTGGAGGCACGGTTGTTTGTCATTTCCCAAACGCACCCTGTGGATGCCTGCCCCTCCCCTCCGCTGCCTGGGAGGCGCTGGATGTGTCTGGAGACAGAGGGTCTCCATCAGAACGACTTTGTATGCCAGACTTCAGCATCCCTCCCTAAGAGACAGAGTGGCACAATGTTAGCCAAGTTGAGTTTAGCTTTTTCGAGAGAAATGATCTAGTGTACGAAGATAAGGTATCAGATTTGTGCACTTAACAGGCACCCCTAAGTCGACATACTACCCTTGCCCAATGACAACAGAGGCTTTCCACACTCTGTTCCAGATGATCTCCATTTGCACTGAGCCCCAAACAAATTGCCTTTCTACTGTGTATTTCACCCTAATCAAGGATAGTGACCATTTAGGAAACACATGAGCTCTGTTTATCTTAAAATTACTGGTGTATCATGAAGTCCATAACCTCCCCTCCTCTCTCTTTTAAATCTATCTTAGTATTTATTTGTAGAATATTTTAGTTTTTATTTATAGAATAGTTTTATATTTTAGTATTTATTTATAGTATTTATTTTATATTTTAGTATTTATTTATAGTATTTATTTTATATTTTAGTATTTATTTATAGAAGTTTAATATTTACAGAAAAACCGAGCAGATAGTCTAGAGTGTCCATGTTACACTTCCACTCCTGCGTATAGCTTCTCCTATTTACGTCTTCATCAGTGTAGCACACTTGTTATAATTAGTGAACTAATATGGAGACAGCATTATTAACTAAAATCCATATTTTATTCATAGTTTCCTAGTTTTTACGTATTGCCCCTTTTCTGTCCTAGGATCCAGGATACACATTATATTTAGATATTATGTCTCTGTCGGTTCCTCTTAGTTGTGACGGTTTCTCAGATTCTCCTTGGTTTTCATGACCTTGTCAGTTTTTGAGGAGTTCTGGTCAGGAATTTTGCAGAATGTCACCCAATTGGGAATTGTCTGAGGCTTTTCTCATGCTAGGGCTGTGGTTGTGGGTTTGGGGAACGAAGATCACAGAGTAAAGTGCCATTCGTAACATACATCAAGATCATAGATTGGCAACAGGACTTATTGCCGTTGTTGTTGTCGACCCTGGTCACCTTGCTAAAGTCATTTGTTGAGTTTCTCTGCTGAAAAGTGACTCCCTATGCCCATCTCCTACTTTTCCCTGCTGCCTTCTGGGAGAAATTGTGTTCCCCTCTTTAGAGCAGGATGTCTGTATAATTTATTTGGAATTCTTCTGCATGGGAGATTTATCTCCTCTTTCTCATTTGTTATTTTATTCCATCATTTACTTACATCAGTATGCATTAAGGGTATTTATTTATACATCAATTTACAGTCCGATGCTGTTTTGTTTTATTGCTCAAATTGTTCTAGCTTTGGCCCTTGGGTCCCCCTCTCTTTTGAAGTTACGTTTAAAGAGGAGCCAGTTTCTGATGTCCCTACACACAAGGGAGAAGTCTCTACTGTGGGACTGCCCTCCAGACCACCCTGTTCAAGGGTGGCAAACTCCTCACACCTCTCAGCCAGCATGGCTTGGGGCCAACTCTGTGGAGGGAAATGAAAGAGTTGTGAGATCCAAATTGGAGGGTACGCCAGGGAAGAAAGCAATAATGCTCAGTTTGGGTAAACAGGGAGGGGCACGCAGGCATGTGTGCACAAGGACTTGCCTTGGTTCTACAGCTAACAAGTGTTTACTGAGTTTCTACTATGTGCTGGGCCTTGTTCCGTACTGGGGAGGCACCCTAACGATACGGCGTCCCTCTCTTCCTAATGCGTGGGAACAGACTCTAAGCCCAGTGGAGAGTTTCAGGTAGTGAGAAATGCTGCAGAGAAGGACCAGGCAGGATAGAGGGTGGAAATACAGCAGGGTGGTGTGAGGTTTTAGAGAAGGCAGAGGAGGGATCTCTAATGCAGTGGCATTTGAGCAGGAATGAAGCAGGGAAATGAGCCTGTGGTTATCTGGGGGAGGGGAGGCTTCTGGGCAGAGGGCATGGCAAGCCTAAAGACTTTGAAACTCATGGCTAAAATGAACCTCAAGGATTGAATGTGGATTTAAATCTCCCGTGCTATCCTAATTTCACCATTAACATGAATTATTGAAAAGAATTCAGTGAGCAGATGTGATTGCTTATGCAGGAGTGGTCTCTGTCCTGACTGTGGGCACAGCAGCTGACCGAACCTCTGAGTCCCATCTGGCTGGGGTTTCCAGAGAGGAGAGAACTGTTCTACCTTTGCAGGCGTTCGGGGACGAAAATATGTGCAGTGCCCCCTGCCCTCATTCAGGACTCACCCTACTTCATCCTAAGAGGCAGAGGGGAGTGTTATTGAAAGCCAACTAAAAGGCCAGCGGCACCAGGTCCTGTAAGATGTAGCTAGAAATAAAAGCTGCTTGAGTGGTTTTCAGATGTCTTAATTTTCATAATTGTTTCCACATTATGGGCTGGCTGAACATTTTTTCAGAGAATCAAGTTTGGGAGAGTCTAAATGAGAGCTTTGCTCATGAAGTTTTCATTTGGATTCCACATATAGACTTTCTAAACCATCATTTTATGAAGTCTTAAATTACTGAAGTTTGAAGTTGTGGTAATAGCTCCACATTTTAACATCTTTTGTTTTTGGATCACAACTAGCCAAATTCTCTAAATCTTTGATATAAAAAAAAAGAAGAAGAAGAAAAGAAAGGAAAAAAAACAGCTTGGGATTTGGTAGAATTAAAGTTTAGTAACATTAATCTTGAAACTGATAATATTGTGGGCCTACTTACCATAAAATTTGAAAACATATTTTCAGAAAAATGCCTCTTTTGTGCTTCTCAGGGCTATTCAAAGAAAACAAAGAAAGACTAGGGATACCTGAGTGGCTTTGTTAGTTAAGCATCAGACTCTTGGTTCTGACTCAAGCCCACATCGGGCTCTGTGCTCAGCGGGCAGGCTGCTTGAGATTCTCTCTCTCTCTCCCTCTCCCCATCTCATGTCTGTGCGCACTCTCTCTCAAATGAATCAATCTTAAAAAGAAAAAAAAAAGGAAAGAAACCCTAAAGACTATTTATAATGCTCCATTTTTTTTTAAATACCCCCAGACAGTCTTTGAATGTGTTTTGATTGGCTCATTCTATTTTGGTGATACTATAGTTATTGTAAGTATGACTATAGATCTTGGTCTCTCTGGTTTTTTGTTTGCCCATGGAGAGAAAGTCTAATGTTGTTCATAAGTAAACGGGCCTGGGAGCACAGCTTCCCTGACACAATGCAGGGTCTTCTCTTCCTGCCTGTATGACAGTCGGCAAGGGCATTTCATTTTCCTCATCTGCAAAGTGGGTGTGAGGATAGTATCTACATCAGTGTTGGGGGATTAGATGAGATGACCAGGCACGAAGCAATCCCTCAAAAACGAGCAATTAAGAATAGTAACAATGAAGTGGAGATATTCAGTAACTAACCCAAGAACACAGTTCAATGAAGCTGTTCTCTAAATGACCTACTTAGTGGATGATGTGTGAGTCTGCAAACATGTTTAATTGTACTTGTTGTTTTAGTGAGGGGAGAGGTAGTATAGGACGGAGATTCAGTCATCTCATCCACAAATGTTCATGCTATGGACATGATTTTTTTTTTAAGATTGTATTTATTTATTTGAGACAGAGTGAGAGAGAGAACATAAACAGGGTGAGGGGCAGAGAGAGAAGCAGGCTCCCCACTGAGCAGGGAGCCCGATGCGGGCTCCATCCCAGGACCCTGAGATCATGACCTGAGCTGAAGGCAGACACTTAAAGACTGAACTACCCAGGTGCCCCTATGGACAGACATGATCTTAAGAGGCAGGATTCCTGCTGTACTCAAAAAGTACAGTCTAGTGGGGGAGGGGGAGGGGCATAAAAGCAAGAGAAAACTCATAACAAATGATGGTTGCTCTGGTGAAGATAAACAGGCCTCTAGGGTTACTTTGGATAGATTGGAGAAGGTATCTCTGAGGAAGAGATGTTGAGGCTGGGAACATAGAATCATATTTTAAGATTTGAGAGAGTTTGAGAGACAATACATTGATTGTTTGTTAGAAGCTTCCTAAAGTTTTGGTAATTTCCTGCTAAGAAAATATGGTGATCTGTCAATAGTATGTCCCAGGGGCTGTCGACAAGCTTGACAGCATATAGCAGGGAAGGAGAGAATAAAAATAAAAAGCACTAATTCATAGAACTGCCAGGTATTCATGTTTCGACCTCTGGGGTGATTGCATTAGGAAATGTTTTACAGGAAAGTTGGGGAAAGTGGCGTCCTGATTTGATTATAGTTGTCAACATGTACGTCTTTACAGCTACTTGAAAGTTTAAGTAGAAAACCATTTTATTTTCATTATCACTGAAAAACTCTAAAGTGTGCTGTACTGGTGAGAGTAGTAATAAGGAACACAGTGAATCCTGGAGGTTTTTCCTTTGAACATTAATTTTGATTTTTTTGGAGCTGTATTTGTCAAAGAAAGGTAGAATACATTAAGTAGAATGTATGCTCTGAAGACAGTTTTAAACTAGCATTTAAAAGTCTATTTATTTATTTATTACAGAAAATGTGGAATAGAGACAAAACTGGAAGGAATTGTTTTAAATGATCCCTAATTCCATCATCCTTAATGAAGTATTTACACTTTTAAGATTTTGTCCTTATTCTATATTTTTAAAAGATAGTTGAG
>PITA01012076.1:43489-63801 GCA_004023965.1 Spilogale gracilis | reverse complement strand
ACATCAGCACTGTCCCAAACAGCACCCACTGGTCACATGTAGCTATATGGAGCATTTGAAACAAGACTGGTACAGGGGAAACTGGCTGTCTCATTAGAGCATGGGGCTTTTTTTTTTTTTTTAAGATTTTATTTATTTGACAGAGAGAAACCCAGCGAGAGAGGGAACACAAGCAGGGGGAGTGAGAGAGGGAGAAGCAGGCTTCCTGCTGAGCAGGGAGCATGATGTGGGGCTCGATCCCGGGTCTCCAGGATCATGACCTGAGCCCAAGGCAGTCGCTCAACCAACTGAGCCACCCAGGCGCTCCCCCCCCCTTTTTTTTTTAAGATTTATTTGAGAGAGAGAGCCAGCAGGGGAAGGAGGGTGGTCAGAGGCAGAGGGAAAGAAGGCTCTAAGCAGACTCTGTACTGAACGCAGAGCCCCACACAAAGTTTAATCTCATGACCCAGAGACCATGACCTGAGCCGAAACCAAGAGTCAGGCGCCTTAACTGAATGCACTACCCAGGCACCCCTGGAGAATGCGACTCAGTCTCAGCGCTCTGAGTTCAAACTCCACATTGGGTGTAGAGCCTACTTTAAAAAAAAAAAAAATAAATAAAATAAAATAAAATATATATATATATATATATGGCTGGTACAAATGAGGAACTCAATTTTTCATTTAATGTAACATAATGAATTTAAAATTAATATGAAAACACACATGTGGCTAGTGGCTACTGTTGGATGGGACAGCATTAGGGAGTTAAAAACACTAAGAAATAGTAAAGTTCTGTTTCCTCTAAGCAACATTTTCTTGTTCAGGGCTCTTCTGGATTCTCCTCTAACGACTTCAGGAGAATTCCCTCATTTCTCTGGTATCCAATACCAATAGACTAGCAGGGTGAAGTCTATTTTGTTCGTCATAGTTAACGGCAAATGAGGGCTCTGAACCCAGCTTGTGTCTGAATCAATTCTGGGAAAGAAACAAATACACCACTTTTTTTTTAGAAGATTTTATTTATTTATTTGAGAGAGACAGACAGTGAGAGACAGCATGAGCAGGGAAAAGGTCAGAGGGAGAATGAGACTCCCCACGGAGCTGGGACCCCAATGTGGGACTCAATCCCAGGACTCTGGGATCACGACCTGGGCCGAAGGCAATGACTTAACCAAGTGAGCCACCCAGGTGCCCTCTCATTTGTTTTTTTTAAAGGTTGAGGTTAGCAAGACAGCATGAAAACTAGAACACTAAAGAAGCTATTTAAGAATTCATGAAGTTTTAATTTTATTACAAATTCTTTACTGAAAACAACACGGGTGATGAATGTTGTGGTTAAGAGTAGGGATGAAAGCCAAATTGTTAACCTAGTTTCCATAGAATCACCCACAGGAAGTGAGATCGGATTCTTTACTTGTTGGTATCTAGTAAGTTTCATTTTTTCTGTGAAGTCCTGTGTTCTCCCACACAACATTTTGGGGGCATCTCTCTCTACTTTTGTTTTTTAAGTAAGCTGTATGCCCAATGTGGGGCTTGAACTCAGGACTGACCTGAAATCAAAAGCCACATGCTCTACCACTGAGCCAGTCAGGTGCCCCAGGGGAATATTGCTTTCTTGCATAACAATCGCCATTATTGGGGCTCCTGGGTGCTTCAGTCGGTTAAGCGTCTGACTCTTGATTTTAGCTCAGGTCTTGATCTCAGGGTCATGAGTTCAAGCCCCAAGTTGGGCTCCATGCAAAGCAAGGAGTCTACTTTAAAAAAAAGAAAAAAGGGGCGCCTGGGTGGCTCAGTGGGTTAAGCCTCTGCCTTTGGCCCAGGTCATGGTCTCAGGGTCCTGGGATCGAGGCCCACATCGGGCTCTCTGCTCAGCAGGGAGCCTGCTTCCTCCGCTCTCTCTGCCTGCCTCTCTGCCTACTTGTGATCTCTCTCTCTGACAAATAAATAAATAAAATCTTAAAAAGAAAAGAAAAGAAAAGAAACAATCACCATTATTGCACATGGAGCATACGGAAAACCACCCTAGGGCGTTCCACAAGGGAATCTGATGTGCAGCCGGGATTCAGAAGCCTTTAATCTGTACAGCGATAACTTCCAAATCTCTATCTTCCATCCAAATCACTTGAGCTTCAGAAGCACCTCAGCCACCGCGATAGATTACAAAATGTGGCCATGACTTCTTCCCTTCCCGGGTGCAAAGACCCTTTGCACAGTGCCTTTGCTACTCCTCTCTACAAGAAAATGAATCTATTTCCCAATCACTCAAAGCTGGGTTGGTCTTGAAAATTGCTTGTAGCGACAATCACATATGTGTCTTCCAAAGCTGGGCCTAATGAAGCGGCTCAGGGACTGTGACAGGAAGAAAGCCAATCTTGTGTCCTGCAGAATCAGAGGCCACATGGAAAAGAACCGAGCTACCTACCCCAGCCAAGCAGAGAGTCACTGCCAAACAAGCGCCTGTCGTCCTGGACGAATGCAGCCGGGTGAGTGAGCTCAAGTAAATCAGCAGTGGAACTGTCCAGAAATAATGCACTGTTGTTATTTGAAGCCATTAAGTTTTAGGGTGATTTGTTATGCAACGGGAGCTCTCTCCAGTTATGTTTCCACTTGTACATGTCAGAAGCATGTCAAATGTTACAAGTGCACAATGAAAGGCGCCCTCGTCCCCTTCCAGATCCCACGCCCTTCCCTAAGGCCCCCACCCCCTGCCCGGTGAGGTGCCTTTGTAAACCCTTCTCTGTCTAGCACAGAGTATTACAAACTTTTGTACTGTCGCCTAGCTGTCAGATCATAACATTAGATTCATGTTTTATCTCCTGCATTTTCTAGCTCCTGGAATACTATTTGGCACATGGTATGTGCTTAGTAACTATTAAATGCCAAATGAATGACTCACACGTGTAAGGACCTCAGCTCTCTAGAAACACAAAAAGAATTGGGGGACGGGGGTGGAGAAGACAGCAAGGCAAAGAAGCAAGAGCCACTCACCCACAACTCAGGAATTTACTCAAAGCTTAGAGTGTCTTATTTTTTACACATTTATAACAAATCTAGTAATCAAATTGTGCAGATTACAAAAGCAACGACTCAAATACTAGGCAAGAAAGTCTAAATCAACTAAAAGAAAAAAAAGTTTTGTGATAGGCTGAGAGGTAACAAAAGCAACAAGTCAGAAAGAAATGAGATGAATGAAATTAACTACAAATAACAGACAAAAGAGCCAGGAAGAGTAAAGGACTCTGAGCTATTTGGTGTATCTTCTTACTCAAGAGTTCTCATGTAACCCCACCTAAGCACCCTAACAGCCAGTTGAATAAAAGTGCCATGAGGGTGGGGATTCTTGTCTCCTTTATTCATTCAATGCTACACCCTGGTTCCTAACCCACCTTCAGCACTCAGTAAATGATTGTTGATTGCATGAACGACCTTCAAGGCAATCAGCGTAGGTATCCCAAGTTTAAGAACACAGGGCAGGAGGGAACATTTGGGGAAAAAATTTCTACAAAAACTGCTTTTCGAAGATTGCATACATGAGCACCAACCTTCAGTCATCAGAAAAATGTATGAATACGGACCGTGAGGCAAGTGAATTAGAATGTATCTTTATTGTCTCTTGCTCTTTCTATATTTTCTACTCTGCCTAGCATACCAGGTATAAAGTATAAAACTGAAATGAATATTTTAAACCTTTTATCACAGAAAATTTCAGACATACATAAAAGTGGAGAATAATTTAATGATCTCCATGTGACTACCACTCCACTTCAATAATCACCCGATCTTGGTCAAGCTTGTTTCATGAAAGCCACACCCACCTTCCCTGCTCCCATTCTATACGAGTACTTTGGAATGAATAATTGGTCTAAGATCCAGTTAATCACTATCACCTATAAGCCAGTACGTGAGGTTTCCAGATTTACTTGTATTTAATGGACATTAATTAATAGCATCTTTTCATTAGTGGTGAGTTCATCTAAGTATATGAAGAATAACCCATGCATTGTGGCTTTTTCTTTTTATTCATCCACAGAAAACCAAATGTCACACTAGAATAAGTTATTCATCTTTATTTTAATCAATTATATATCTGCTGCTCTTATTAAGCCATTTTTCTTCCAGAGGATCTGAGAAATTGCATTTTTGAAACACGACTATGACAAGCCATATAAAAGAAAATCACCTTACGGTTTATCTTTTTTACTAGTACTAGATTTTTCCAAAATGCCACATGTCTTTATATTCCCTGTGCCTTTTAGTCAAACTATACATTGTAGTTTATTCTAATGTTTAGAATACAAAACATTGCTGTTTCTTTAAATTTAGAATATTCAAAACTGATTTTACTTACTATTTTTTTAAGATTTATTTGTTAGAGAGAGAGAGTGCATGTGGGCAAGCACTGAAGGAAAGAGGGGACGGAAGGGAGAGAGAAACTCAAGAAGACTCACTGAGCCCAACTCGGGGCTCGAACCCACGACCCTGAGATCATGACCTGAGCCAAAACCAAAAGTCGACGCTTAACTGACTACACCACCCAGGCGCCCCTGAAACCAAATTTAAAACAGCCATACATCAATGATGGTCTTAAAACACATCTGTATAGCAAGGAAAAAATTCTCTTGTCTAAAACGTAATATTGGGTGACCAAAAATTTTGATTTAAATTACTGAATGTAGAGCACCTGGGTGGTTCAGCCTCTGCCTTCGGCTCAGGGTCCTGGGATCGAGGCCCGTATCAGGCTGTCTGCTCAGCAGGGAGCCTGCTTCCTCCTCTCTCTCTGCCTGCCTGTGATCTCTCTCTCTATCGAATGAATAAATAAAATCTTAAAAAAACAAAATAAATTCCTGGGGCGCCTGGGTGGCTCAGTTGGTTAAGCGACTGCCTTCGGCTCAGGTCATGATCCGGGAGACCCGGGATCGAGCCCCACATCGGGCTCCCTGCTCGGCGGGAAGCCTGCTTCTCCCTCTCTCACTCCCCCTGCTTGTGTTCCCTCTCTGGCTGTGTTTCTCGCTGCCAAATAAATAAAATCTTTAAAAAAATAAAATAAAATAAAATAAATTCCTGAATGTAAACAAAATTTGATTGTAACTATACAGATTTTCAACATCACATTGACTCTTATATTTACAGAAACATTTTTTGAGAAGAAAATTTGGGGAAATACATAGCATTTACACAGTTTTTGTTCTTGGTTTGAAAATCAGTGGCTTCCCTAGAACTTGCTTCTGTCATGGTATGGAAAAGATGAAATAGAAAAAGCAGGAAGTATTTTGCCCATAACTGGGTGAGAGGAATTCAATTCACTAATTTATTTCACACGTACCCTACTGCTGTCAAGTGCAAAATGTGCTTCCCGTTGGAATCAGCTGGGGATCTCAAAAAATATCCTGATGCCCAGGTCACAACCCCGAGTGATGGAGCTGGAGCTCTGTGGATGGAAGGAACGTGGGCTGAAGCCATCTCGCTCCTAGTAGCTCCCAAGAGCCTGAATGTGGCGACAGTGCGGGTATTTATGCCACCCAAATGGGCACACGCTATAAACCAGGGCTCTTCACCTTTCCAGGAGTCGGTTGTTAAGCACTTACCAGCACATCACTGGACTGGGGGTGGGGACACAGGCACTAGTATTTTTTAAAGCTCTCCAGATGGTTTCAATGGGCGGTCAAGTTTGAGAACCAGTGATGCAGACATGGTGGTCCTTAAACCTGGGCTCATCAGAATCACTTGGAGGACCTGGTGTTTCTGACTCAGGGAAGCGGGGGTGCAGCTGGCAAAGGTGCATCTTTAACAGAGGATAAAATTGGTCCAGAGACCTCATTTTGATAACCATTGGTCCAGGTCATTCAATGAGTGTGAGCGGACAAGAGGACCCCAGACATTGAGACGAAGCAGAATAAGCCCAGACAGATCACCGCTCACAGTGAAAGCTGGGGAACAAGACCTAAATACTAGAAATCTCTGTGTATTCATGCTTTCATCTCCTGCCCATTCCTGATCACTTGACCTCCATTCTCTGGGTGTATTCATTCATTCATTCACCCTACCATCTGTTATTGACTCTATATTATGTCTGGTACGATAGAAGGTTAGAAATAAAAGATTAAAAAAAGAAGAAGAAATAAAGGAAGGAAGGAAGGAAGGAAGGAAGGAAGGAAGGAAGGAAGGAAGGAAGGAGAGAGAGAGAAAGAAAGAAAGAAAGAAAGAAAGGAAGGAAGGAAGGAAGGAGAGAGAGAGAAAGAAAGGAAGAAAGAAAAGAAAAGAAAAGAAAAGAAAAGAAAAGAAAAGAAAAGAAAAGAAAAGAAAAGAAAAGAAAAGAAAGAGATCAAAGGAGATCAGGTCCAGTCTAGAAGCTTACATACTGGTTGGAAAGATAAGCAACTACATATTCGATCAAAGTAAGGTCTGGTAATTGTGCCATCAAAAAGTTGTATGCAGCTTGCTTTCAGAGCTCAAAATAAGATAGGGGTCAGGGAGTCTTCCCAGAGGCACTACCAGTTGACATGTTTTTACAAGATAAGTGTAGGTAATGCAGACCAGAGGAGGGATGGAGCTAAACCATCCCAGGCAAAGCAAATAGCTGCTTTCAGAGCAGGATGGTATGAGACCACACACTGATACCAGGGGAAGTCTCAAAATCGGGAAAGCATCAGAATTACTTAGGGAACTTGGTCAAATGCTCTGTGTTCCTTATTGATTCTCCTGGTGATTCTGCTATACACCAGACTTGGAGGACCACCGACTCAGCATCCCGACCAGACGTGGTCTGTTAGAGCAGCACTAAGGGTCCCTGAAGGAAGGAGGAGCTGGAGTAGAGAGCAGGTCAGGACTAGCGTGCAAAGTGTGATTTGAAATTATGTTCAAAAACAAAAACTGGGGCATTGGCTGGCTCAGTAGGTAGAGCGTGTGACTCTTGATCTCAGGGTTGTGGGTTCAAGTCCCACATTGGGTGTAGAAATTACTAAAAAATAAAATCTCAGGGGCTCCTGGGCGGCTCAATCGGATGAGCATCTGACTCTTGATTTCAGCTCAGGTCATAATCTGAGAGTTGTGAGATCGAGCCCCCATCGGGCTCCGCAATCAGTGGGGAGCCGCATTCTCTCCCTCTCCCTCTGCTCCTCCTCCAACTCTTGAAGGTGTTTGCCCAACTGTGCACACGCGCGTGATCTCTCTCTCTCTCTCTGAAATAAATAAATCTTTTTTTTAAAGATTTTATTTATTTATTTGACAGAGAGATCACAAGTACACAGAGAGACAGGCAGAGAGAAAGGAGGAAGCAGGCTCCCTGCTGAGCAGAGAGCCCGATACGGGCCTCGATCCCAGGACCCTGAGATCATGACCTGAGCCAAAGGCAGAGGCTTAACCCACTGAGCCACCCAGGCGCCCAGAAATAAATAAATCTTAAAAAAAAAAAATCTTAAAAGGAAAAAAAACAAGACAAAAACAAACAAAACCCCAAACTGAGGAATTGTTTCTATCTTCTCCCGGACATCCGGGCATCCACTGCAGCGGACCGGCCAGATGGGGCCCACCACCTGCCTTGGGACCACGCACAAGCTAAAAATGGTTTTTAAATGGTTGGAAATGTTTTTTTCAGTGGTTTTAAATCTTTACATGCTTGGAAAAAATGAAAAACGAATATTTCGTGACACATGAAAGTTCTATGCAATTCAAATTTCAGTGTCCATAAAAAAGGTTTACTGCAACACCCAAACTCATTCATTTACCGACTGTCTGGCTGCTTTCATGCGACGGTGGCAGAGCTAAATAGTTGCGCCTGAGACTATGGTCAGCAACGCTGGTCCTTTACACAACAGTTGGCTGATCCTCACTCGAAAGCCTAAGCCTGTGAAGGTTGGAGCTGGAGACGACTCTGAAGGGTGAGGGACAAGGGAGTGACCCAGCCCCAGGGAGAGTTAGGGTCCCCCAGCCTGGGCCGGTGGTTGGTGGCTTTCATGTACAATGGAGCCCTTGGGGACCCAGACACCCAGTCTCAGCCCCAGTCTGGGCCCCAGAGGCAGTAGGTGTTTTCTGGGACCAAGGGCTTAGAGAAAGACCACCAAGACCCGTGGCCTTGCATCCTGCAGAGAAGCTGCAGAGACCGACCTTATCAGGAGGGAGAGCAGGCCCCTAGCCAAGAGACCCACCCTCCGACACCGCGTTGGACCCTGAGCATCGCAGTAGCGGCCATGATGAATACAGACCAGAGGCGCCACTTGCATGGTCCCAGTACGTCTGAGCGTGGGAGCAGGGACTCTGTCCCCTGTACAGTCCTCCGCTCAGGCAGGTGGCGGCTAAGCCATGCTGAGCTTCATGTAGGAAAAGAGAAATGTGGCATTTCCTGATACACCCTAGTTACCCAACACTCTGCTCAGATTCCGGATGACCTTCTCTTCGGTTGGCTCTCCTTGATTCTGACTATCAAAAGCCATTTTTCTTTCTGGCCTTACTGACATACAGCCAGAGGGGAAACCTGGTGATCCCTGGAGCAAGAGGTAGAAAGCACACCTGCGGCCCCACCTCAGTGCCGCGCCCCGCCGCGGCTGGTAGCAAGGAGGCTGGGCCTCGCTCCAAATATATCTGCTGGAGAACAGCCCAGATTTAATTTACTACTACACTCTGGGTGCAGATCTGTTAATATCTTCCAATTACCTGCCTCTCACAACCATAGCTATTTTAAGCAGAAGTCACTTAAGGCTTCCTCATCATAGAAAACCTACCCATTTCCAGAAACTTCTGGTCAGAAAAAAGGTCAGAGACCTTGAGCTTGGGCTGGGCCCAAAGTCTGCATTTTGTATCTTTGCAACCAGAAGCTACGGCAGTTTGGGGTTCTTCTGGGCGCGAGCGGATGTATGCTTTGGAGACACGATTGTGTTATTTGGCGAAAACTGTTTGAACGAACCACTTAGTTAAGCAAATGGAAAGTGGAGACTATAATTGGTAAAAGAGAGGTCTGAAATGCTAAGACTGCATTAGTGGTGACCGAGGTAATGGCTGTGTAGGCAGGCTGCATCCCTGCAGATAATGTGTGTTTTAAAGAAAGGTTTCTTATCTATGGTAGATTTGCCTACCCTGTGTCGCACCTTTGGATTCCATTTCAGGAGACAATCAAGCTCTGGGGCCAGCCTCTTGGGCTCTGAGAATGGCCCTAACCAAGGGCCAGGCTGGGCTTCACTAACATTAGTCCCTTCCTTCATCCCCAAGTCTCTGGTTAACTGTTGCTATGACCTTCTTTGCTTCCACGAGTCAAAGAACCGAAGAAATCTCTGGGTTCCCAGAGTCGGGGGGGGGGGGGACTGGGAGGCATGAAGGCCCGCCCACAGGGAGAACTGCTCAGCCAGGTTTTCACTTCTCAGTCAGTGATGGCTTTGGCTTCATTTTGTTGGGCTCTAGAAAAATGAATCTGCAACCACTGCAACCCTCCAACACCGCCTTTTATCTCCAGTATCTTGCCGACCTGCGAGGGAGCTCTTCAACCTGAGCAAGTTAGAAACACACCAAGCTCTAAAGTACGACTCATTTCTCTGTTGTTCTTTTGCTATGGGAAACGGCCTCAGCTCTTTGAAAGGCCTTGAGGATCCTACAGAAGCAAAGCACAAGAAAAGCGAAGGCTTTATTTCTCATTTTGAAAGCTGCTTATATAACCATATCTGGTATAAAGAAAAAAAAAAACAGAATTCACAGCCCACACTGGGCTGTGCAGTCAGTAGAAAGGCCCTAGTATCAACTTCTGGTCCTCACCCGGCCCGTCTAAAAGCCGGCTCTTCCCGCTAGGGACCCCGCCAGCTTGGGTCCCTTGCCTCTTCAGTGTACAGGGTCTCATCTACAGGGGAAAGTTCTGGAAATTAGTAGCCCTCCTTCCACTGTACTTGGGGTTACCTGGTATTATGACCTCAGCTGTCAGGGAAATTAAAAAGGGGTTTTTCTAGGCCCCCAATGCTGGGGTGTCCTGAGACTGAGAAAAACAGCTCCACTTAGACCCTCAGATGCTTTCTAACATCTGCTACAAACGACTTCTCTGAAGTGTGGCACCAGCAGCTAGAAATCGGGAGGAATGGGGACACCTGTGCCCACAACTCTTTTTAAACACACCAGTGAATGGAAAGCCAGTCAAAGAATAACCTCATCCTGTCAACCCAACAAGAGATCTCTAGACTTCCACAGGACACCGGCGTTCCGCCCAGGAAAGTGGAGAGGGTCTAGTTAAATTGCCAAGTGTTTTCACCGGATCCTGATCCTGCTGCGGCGCAGGCGGAAGCCGCCGACCCTCCTGGGAGGAGGGACCTGAGGCCCCTCAAGACGCCAAGCGCCAGTGCCATCAATGCGAGTCGCTGTGGGGCCCCGGGGGAGTGGGGCAGCTGCAAATCTAGAGACTCAGAAAGAAGATCCATTTCCATAAGGTTTCACTTTGAGCCTTGGTAGTAAGTCAATTTAGCTTGATAAAATAAAGCAAAGAATGAAGAGAAAATCTCAAGTATACAAGTAGTGTCTGGTTTACAAAAAACCGGCAGAACCTGAAAATGGATCCCTTTCTCCTTACCTCCCCTCAATTAACCGGAACCCACTGGCCCCCTGCTGGGAAAAAAATCCAAGGTACCGTATTTCTTGAATTCTAAGAAGCACATGCCTTTCACATCTTACAGTCCCCAGGTTCATCTTTTTTTTTTTTTTTAAGATTTTATTTATTCATTTGATAGAGAGAGATCACAAGTAGGCAGAGAGGCAGGCAGAGAAAGAGGAGGAAGCAGGCTCCCTGCTGGGCAGAGAGCCCAATGTGGGCGTAGATCCCAGGACCCTGAGATCATGACCTGCGCCGAAGGCAGAGGCTTTAACCCACTGAGCCACACAGGCGCCCTGCAGCCCCCAGGTTCATCTTACAACGAACGTCATTTTTGAAGCCTGGCCTTCCGGAACATGCACAATCGGTTGGTTACTTCCGGAGTCGAGACCGGACAACCGCAATTCCTCCCTGATTCAGCCAACAGACTAAAGACTGTTTGAGGAAATAATAGGAGACCTGGTGGTCTGAAAAAAAAGAATTCTTTTGAAAACCTTTGGGAAGATCAAGAAAGTGTCTGCATCAAAGCATGTAGAATGGGTTTCAGTATCTTGGAAGAAAATCTTAGAGGGAATAATGAAGTACCCACTCAAGAAATGCCGTACCACTGACATTTCCCATGGCACTGGGGAAATTATTTTGCGGAAAATCCTGGGCCGAGCTCCGTATGTTATATCTACAAAAGGTTGAGCATTATTAGATTAAAACTGATGCCTAAGTCTAAAAGTTAGCTCAAGAAATATTAAAGAAAAGTATAAGAGGATGCCAAACTTTTTCCATAAATGGCCATATAGTAAATAGTTGGGCTCTGTAGGCCATACAACTCTATTGCTGCTACTTAATTCTGCCATTGTTACCGAAAAGAAGCCCTAGACGATACATCAATGAATGGGTGTGGCTGTGTGGCTAAAAACTTTATTTATAAAAATAGGCAGTGGGCCAGATTTGGCCTATAGGCCAATTTGCCAGCTTACGATCAAAGTCATAAAGCATTATGTCTTAATTTCCTAGTGGTACACACCAAAAAAATGCCTCACAATTGAGGCATGCTTCGATTCCATACAATTTGGTATATGTGTCGATGTCACAGACTGAAGCTAGTCAAGGAAAAAGACCTACATCTTTGTTTCCTACCACCGCTTTCCTTCCTATTTAGGGGGAACATACATACAACGCGTTTCCTCTTCTCTTCTGGATTTCACCAATCACTGCTTCGAGCAACCATCTTCGCACATGTACACACTCCTAGCCTCTTTCTTTATTATTCTGTTTCCTAAATTCTTCTTTAATGGCATTAGAAAGCTACCTCACAGGAGTCGAAATTTGGGGGTCATCATGAATAATAGCTTTAATAGCTGTATTAGGATGTGTTTTGTCAAACAAGATGAAAGAAACACTGAAGTGAAATAAGGTAACAAAGAGTCAATGTCTTCCTTCTGATCTCGAAAGGGTGCAAAATAACTTTCAGAAACTTTAATTTCCTTATTCTCTGATAAAATCAATTTCCCCTGCTGCACACATGGGCATTCTTCAACAAGGTTGTGCATTCTTCGTTTAAGTTGCATGCGCATAGCATCCTGATCACACTACACGTCAGAGAGAATGCTCTTTTTTCCAAACTGGTTTTGAATTTCCACTAGCAGGAGAGGTTACTTGCCACCACAAAACAATCCAGAGTGTCTGTGGTTGAACTCGGTCCAAGTTACTTTTCACTATCCCGGTCCAGTGAAAGTACGGAGAGGTAGGCAAGGAGTGTGGTCAGGTTTTGTGCTACACAGCTGCTCAGGGTCTCAGGCGTCTTCCATTTGTGGTCTCTGCCTCCTCTAAACCTTTAGACCAGGATTTCTTAATATTGGCAGTGCCGACTTTTGGGATCAGGTCATTCTTTGCCATAGGGAGCTATCTCTGGCATTGTAAGAAGTTTAGCAGTACCCCTGGCCTCCATCCACTAGATACCAATAGCACCCCTCTTCCAGGGTGTCAAAAACAAAAATGGTATCTCCCGATATTGGTAAATATCTTCTGGGGGCACAAGTCTTCCCCCGCCCAACCTAACAGTGAGAACCCCTGACTTACTCAAAAACATTATTATCACTCATCACAGATTACATGGTCCATTGATTCCCAGACTAGTAATCTGCTAATTTTAGTTTTTTTTTCATATTAAATCGGGTTATCTTTGGTCATGCAGTGCACATGACACATGATTGCAAAAGCCATTGGGCACAAGGTGCTCAGCTGGAAAGCCCATCACATCATCTTCCCATAAAAAGCAGGGGTCCTTCTGGGGCACCTGGGTGGCTCAGTTGATTAAGTGTCTGCCTTTAGCTTGGGTCATGATCTCAGGGTCCTGGGATCGAGCCCTGAGTTGGGCTTCCTGCTCAGTGAGGAGTCTGCTTCTCTCTCTCCCTCTCTCTCTCTCTCAAATAAATAATCTTTTTTTTTTTAAGATTTTACTTATTTATTTGACAGAGAGAGAAACACAGTGAGAGAGGGAACACAAGCAGGGGGAGTGAGAGAGGGAGAAGCAGGCTTCCCGCGGAGCAGAAAGCCCGATGTGGGACTCGATCCCGGGTCTCCGGGATCATGACCTGAGCCGAAGGCAGTCGCCCAACCAACTGAGCTACCCAGGCGCCCCTCAAATAAATAATCTTTAAAAAAAAGGCAGCAAAGGTTTTTTCTTCCTGCCTCGAATTACTTCACAAGCATTTCAGGAACAACTTCTTTCCATGAATCCCATAGAAAATCTCTCAAAGTCTGAGTAAAATGGGTTCCCGTGATTGTTTTTCCAGACCTCAGTGAGTACCACTTGATATTCATTCATCTTCCCTTTAAAAATCCACCGTCCTACCAGTTTCTCTCCAATGGGAGTCCATAATCCATGCACAAAACCCCTTCTGTAAGGGAGACCAAATCCCATTAGCGTGTCCAAATGGCTCTTAGGAGCCAAACGCTGCAACCCCTAATAACTACTTATATGATCGTAATTCCCTTGAAACGGTCCTACCTCTCACTGTTGCTGATGCAAGGCTGCTAAAAGCAATCAAAGATAGGCCTGTGTCTTTTGTATGTTCCCCTCAACATTTAGTGGTTGCTTAGGAAAGAGTAGTATAATTAAACTGCTAATGTTCTGTAGACAGCGGTCACATGCTAGCGGCATGGTGCCCTGGCATGTATAAACACTGCTTGGCTGCCACTGAAACCCTACTGGGTACGATTCACCTTGCCCACGGGCCTTAGAACAAAGGCTGCCCACAAAACCAAACTTGGAAATCCCAAGGTCTCAAGCACCACTTTTTTTTCCCCCACGAAGGTCACTGGAACCAATATATCCAACTGTGATCATCAAGAATGATCAAATAATAGTGACCATAGAAATGAAAATAATAATAGTAATAATGTTAGGCCCGAAGAGTGGGAAACACAGGGAGCAAAATCACTCCAGAGAAGGAGCAGGAATAATTGGAATAGTTTATCTTGCTCAAAGTCCTGGGAAAATGTCGCCAACAAATATCCTTAGATCTTGGGTATCTCTGTGGTGGGTTTACCCATGCACTGGGGAGGTTAGAGTCCCTAATTGGAACATAATAGCTCCATCTATCATTTGGAAACCATCTTCTGACCATGATCTATTTCACTTTTACCTGTGCACGAAAATGTGCCCTCTCTTTCCTCCTTCCTCCTTCTTTCATGATGTGACCTAAGAGGAAGGCATCAAAATATGTTATGAGTGAGCCATTCACGATAAGGGGACAGAGAGTGCTCACTTTCGATCAATGTGGACATTTTAATACCAGAGAAATTCACAAAAGTTGAAGAATGTACTTGAATAAGGTCTGTGGCTCATCATAACGTCTGAAATTAGAGGGAAAAGAAATCTATCAAATTTCATCATTTTTGTAACATAAGTATCAGCTCATGTGTTGAGTCAAGAAGGAATCTCCCCAACCTGAAGGTGCCACACTCACCCCAGGGAAGGGGATGTGTTACCTGGTAAGGGTACAAACAGAAGCGTTTTCCTGGGATTCAGTCCCAAATGTTGCTGTCAGGGTGTCTGTGGGGCACCACCGCAACTCACTGCCACACATGCTAACTTCCCTCACTCGTGGTCCTCAGTTTCAAGGGCACTAATTGTAAATGTCATTGAAAACGATAAACGGGGCGCCTGGGTGGCTCAGCTGGTTAAGTGACTGCCTCCGGCTCAGGTCATGATCCCAGAGACCCGGGATCGAGTCCCACATCGGGCTCCCTGCTCAGCGGGAAGCCTGCTTCTCCCTCTCTCACTCCCCCTGCTTCTGTTCCCTCTCTGCCTGTGTTTCTCTGTCAAATAAATAAAATCTTTAAAAAAAAAAAAGAAAGAAAATGATAAACAGGAAGCAAGTCACCAAAAAACAAAACAAAACAAAACAAAAAAAACCATCTCCTTATAGAACAGCCTGGATTCAATTTACTATTACATTCTGAGTGGGGAATCTGGTCTTCCAACTAACACTCCTCATGCAACCACATCTGTTCCAGGAAGTTGCTGCAGTAATTTCAAAGCCTCTGTTCCTTCACGGCTCTTTATCTTGTTCTTAAAAACCACCAGCAACTTGATATGGTGCTGCCCAATGCGGACCACACAACTGCATGAGATTAATTCTGACGTCTACATTGTTCCCAACTGGATAAACACTACTAAGTATGAGGAACCCTGTTCCCACCCTGAAGTTAATATACATGCTGCTAGAAATTCTTTTATTTTTTTTTAAATTTATTTATTTATTTGACAGAAAGAGAGAGAGATCACAAGTAGGCAGAGAGGCAGGCAGAGAGAGGAGGAAGCAGGCTCCCTGCCTAGCAGAGAGCCGGATGCGGGCCTCGATCCCAGGACCCTCAGATCATGACCTGAGCCAAAGGCAGAGGCTTTAACCCACTGAGCCACCCAGGAGGCCCTGCTAGGAATTCTTTTTTTTTTTTTTTTTTTTAAAGATTTTATTTATTTATTTGACAGAGAGAAACACAGCCAGAGAGGGAACACAAGCGGGGTGAGTGAGAGAGGGAGAAGCGGGCTTCCCGCCGAGCAGGGAGCCTGATGCGGGACTCGATCCCGGGTCTCCAGGATCATGACCTGAGCCGAAGGCAGAGGCTTTAACCCTCTAAGCCACCCAGGCGCCCCTGCTAGGAATTCTTAATCGGACCCTCCAGCAATTATTCCAGGAGGAAAATAACCAGTTTTACCTACAATTTTAGATTACCTCCACGGTGCAGACCTCTTTATATTCTCTGATATCTCATGACAACTATGGTTCTTTTGAGTAGACTGCATTCCTCTAATTCAGAAACAAAATGTACAAAGGCAGTATAGGTTCAAAAGAAAGTAGGGAATATGCAAGGACATGCTTATCTATAGAGAGGGTTACTCGGGATTTATGAAATGCCTAAATGCTCTATGTCCTTTGGTGGTAATGATAACCATTCTGCTTTAAAAGAGAAGGAAGAAACTATTTTCAGTAATGCCCACATTGTTGGAAATGAGACTATTAGTGTTTGAGTCCACAGCTCTGAAAAGATGTAAAATAGAACGAAGGCAGCTGCATGGGATCACAGGAGGCACATGAGAAATACATCAAAGTGGCATTAATTTACTCAGTATGCATGGTGGTTTCAAGTAGGGACTCTGCAGCAATGGCCAGATCCTGGTGATGAGGAACAGAAGCAGAAAAATGTCCCTGTTAGCCCAGAAGGCTGACCAACGGCCTGCATAGTTCCAATAAGGACCAAACACAGACTGGTCGCTACATTCTTTCCTTCTTTATTTTTTTTAACTTTTACTTCGACACCCAACGTGGGGCTCAAACTCACGACCCTGAGATCAAGAGCCACATGGTCTTCCAATGGAGCCAGCCAGGCGCCTCATTTGCTCCATTCTTAAAGGCTCTCATGACTGCCTGTAAATTTCACCAGTGGTTAATATCGAACTGAATGACAAGCATCAGAGAAGTCTTGCAAAACTAGTTTACGAGTAGAAATTTGAAGACATTGATGATCAATACTCTCCACATGTCCCCTCCCCCTTGAGCACTAAGCATTTAGCCACGGGCTTCATACAGCAAAAGTGCAGCTCTCTCTGTCCACGGGTCCTGTCCGTGTGCTACGTAAGTACACTTAGTAAGTTGCACCACTAAACGTCTCAAGAATTCTTTCTTGACTGTCGTGCAACGACCCTGAAACAACTGACTCTTCTTCCTTAGCTAAGTTAGTTATTTACCTTCTCTGTTGTCCTCCTTGGCAAGATGGGAATAACAATAGCACCTATCCCACTGAGTTGTTGTGAAGATTAAACACTTGAGCGATTGTGGATAAAACGTTTATCAGAGTGCCTGGGATGTAATCAATTCTCAATACATTTTAGGTTGTCATGGTAGTAGTAGTAGTAGAAGGTAGACTTTAGGAGTAGTATTACCTGTAGGTTTTAATTAATATGAATAGTAAAAAGTACCATAAGTAATAAGTAAAACTGCAGGGGCGCCTGGGTGGCTCAGTTGGTTAAGCGACTGCCTTCGGCTCAGGTCATGATCCCGGAGACCCGGGATCGAGTCCCACATCGGGCTCCCTGCTCGGCAGGAAGCCTGCTTCTCCCTCTCTCACTCCCCCTGCTTGTGTTCCCTCTCTGGCTGTGTTTCTCTCTGTCAAATAAATGAAATCTTTAAAAAAAATAAGTAAAACTGCAGAACTAAGTAACAATAGTAATGCTAATATTAATATTAGTAACAATATCAGTAATACTCTCATTATGCTAATAGTAATATTTCTAATATGATTGGTGATTAGTAACACAAAGAACACTAAAATTACCACTACTCATAATTATTACTAATATTCTAGGCCCTGAAATCATTACAGAGTCAATAAAAGTAATGCAATATGAAATGACCTATTTTGTACCAAAGATTATCATTTATTTGAACACAAGGGTATTTTAAAGAGTACCTTCTGCTTTCCCTTCAAAGAAGATAATTGTATCTTGGAGAAGTATTAGGAAAACAGAGAGCAATCTTCACGTAGGTATAAGGGAACGGAAGTCACACAGGAACCATTAAAGTAAGGGTTATTTATGAGTTGTGTTGATTACCAATGAGGAGATAACATCACTCTGGAAAGAATACAGAGCAACACACCTGAAAGGAAGAAATTAGCATATTCCTCTAGCAACAAGTTTCCAAACTATAGACAATTTTTGATTACTTAGAAACAAGCCCCCTGGTTTGAGGATGATGTCACAAACATTCAGCAGGGGTGTCTGGGTGGCTCAGGCAGGGAAGTATCCGACTCTTGACTTTGGCTCAGGCCATGATCTCGGGGTCAAGGGATCGAACCCCAGGTCCGGCTCTGTGGTCAGTGCTGAGTCAGCTTGAAGATTTTCTCCCTCTGCTCCCCCTCCAAACAAACAAATAAATAAGTAAATAAAATCTTTTTTAAAAAAATTCTGCAAAAATAGGCACATTTAAGAAGACGTGTACTAACTGGAGCTGTGTTGCATGAATAGAGGCCACTTTATGTCTACTTGTAGACCCGTGCGCCATCCCGGTAGACTCACTTCTGCTGTAGGACTTGTTTTGTAAGTGGGAATTTGTTTCAGTGGGATGGATACGCAGGGAGGGATTTGAGGATGGTACAGATTTCCTGTTTGTTGAAGAACAATTCCATCTAGAAGAAGCATTTCAAACTTGGAAATCCTGCATCCAGCCCAACAGTGTCCAGCCCTCCTCCCCCCTCAGTATCTAAGACTCCTTCAATCCACACCTACCGTTACAACCTCCCCCTGACTTGAGATCACCCTCCCTACTCCCACTTCCATGAGCTGACTTCTGGACTTTTCAAGGGAACGTGAACTGTGTATCATAGTATTTCTATATCTCTTAACCATTTAACTTGTGTAGAACCATGCTATCATTTTTATGGGTTCTCATCTTTTGTTTTAATAGTGTCACTAGGGGCGCCTGGTGGCTCAGTGGGTTAAAACCTCTGCCGTCGGCTCAGGTCATGATCTCAGGGTCCAGAAATCGAGCCCCGTGTCGGGCTCCCTGCTTGGCAGGGAGTCTGCTTCTTTCTTGCCCTCTGATCCCCCTCCCTGCCTCTGCACGTTCTCTCTCTGTGTCTCAAATAAGTAAACAAAATCTTTAAAAAAAGTTTTGTCACTAATGTTTTTTAATATTTTCAGTGCCATGCCCTTCTCCCATTTTCCCTACAAGCCTGCTTGTTTTATGACAGGACTTGGCAATAATGCTGTAATTTCAAGAATGCCTATGTTGCATTATAACAGAACTGACTGCATTTATTTTCCAAATCTTCCCCAGCATTAGACTGAGACATTAATGCCAAACTTCTGTGCAGGAATGTGAGCATGGAGACTGACCATGGTGGCCTACAGCAACCGTCAGGAGGAAACTGTATGAGTCCTTAGGACCAAGAATTTTCTCACCCCTCAGAGAAGGACAGAGTATTGAGAAGGTGACAAGCTCTTAGATAAGCATGAAAGGACTCTGGCTGAGACTGGCCAGCTGGTCACCAGAGCAGGTTGTCTGATTCAGGACACCCATGAGACTACGATTCCCAGAGTCTCCCAGCACCTGGTGCGGTGAGATCGGCCTCAGAACGAGTTCACAGTAACGGATGAAAGCACAGGCAATACTTGTGCCTTATTGTCTGCCTTGTCCTCCTTTCCGAATTGGCCTGCTTTATGCAGACAAGCATGATGTCTTGGAATCTGCCTACTAAAGAGGATGGAGGCACAGACAGAAGGAATTTAGGTCCTCGTATCACCACTCAGAGGAGACCTGATGAGAGCAAGACCAGTGATTCTGGTACTGGACACTATGCATTTGGATTTATGTTGTGACAGCAGCTGGACGTCAGTGCATTGAATCCAGAGAGGCTAGCTGGTAGCGTGGGCCTGGGCGCCTGTGTTTTACCCAGCCGAAATGTGTGCTTTCTGTGCAACAGCTTCTCTGCTACGTGTAGGGGTCAGATGATGGTGAATAAGACGTCTCTCCATTAAAGGAACTTATAGTCTAGCGAGAGGAGAAACATAAGTGATTGCAAAGGACAGGTACAGAGCCAACAGTTCTACTCCTAGGAATATGTACAACACACATTAGCTGACCCTTGAACTACATGGGTTTGAACTGCATGGGTCTAGTTACGTGCATGTTCTTTTTTAAATAAATATGGTATAGTACTACAAATGTATTTTCCTCCTGATTTTCTTTTTCTTCCTTCCTTCCTTCCCTCCCTCCTTCCTTCTTTTCTTTTCTTTCTTTCTTTCTCTCTCTCTCTCCCTCCTTCTTTCCTTCCTTCCTTCCCTCCCTTCCTCCCTCTCTCTCTTTCTCCTTCCCTCCCTCCCTCTTCCCTTCCTTCCTTCCTGCCTTCCTTCCTTCCTTCCTTCCTTCCTTCCCTCCCTCCCTCCCTCCCTCTTTTTCTCTTTCCCTTCCTCCCTTTCTTCCTTCTTTCCTTCCTTCCCTCCCTCCTTCTTCCTTCCTTCCTTTCCTCCCTTCCTCCATCACTCTTTCTCTCTCTCCTTCCCTCTCTCCCTTTGTTTCTTTTCTTCCTTCCTTCCTTTCTCTCCCTCCCTCCTTCCTTCCTTTCTTCTTTCCTTTCCTCCCTCCCTTTCTCTCTCTCTTTCTTCTTTCTTTATTTTGTTTTCTTTCTTTCTTCTTCCTTCCTTCCTTCCTTCTTTCCTTTTTCTTTTCTTTTCTCCCTTCCTTCCTTCCTCCCTTCCCTCCGTCCCTCTCCC
>PITA01012076.1:0-43389 GCA_004023965.1 Spilogale gracilis | reverse complement strand
TAAAAAGTATTTCAGGGAGAGAGAGAAAAAGAGCAAGTGGCACATGCAGGGTAAACGCAGAGGGAGGGAGAGAGAGAGAGAGTCTCAAGCAGACTCCTCACCAACTACAGAGTTTGACATGGGGCTCGATATCACGACACTGAGATCATGACCTGACTCAGACCCTCAACTGACTGAGCCCCCCAGATGCCCCAGTAACATTTTTTGTCTAGCTTACTTTATTATAAGAATACAGTATATAATACAGAGAACATACAAAATATGTGTTAACCGTTTATGTAATTGGTAAGGCTTCTGGTCAACAGTAGTGAACAGTACTTATGTTTGGGGGGAGTCAAGAGTTATAGGCTCATCTTCAACTGCGTGGCGAGCTGGCACCGCTAGCCCCTGCATTGTTCAAAGGTCAACTGTACTTCTGTGAGCTGCAATCATCAGAATAAAAAAATAAAAAATGATAGAACAGAATCAGATTGCGTCCAAATCATTCTTTTGTGAAACCTGCTTTAGTTGTGTGTGTGTATGTATCTGTGTGCACATGTGTGGTATTTCTGTGTACTGGATCCCGATTGGAAAACAAAATCTCCCTGTGAGTTTTAGTTAGAAAAACTCAGACTACTACAATATTCTAGGCAACCATCAAACGTCAGATTTGTTTAACATGCAAGCGTCTATACCTACCCACTCATGGGAATGCTCCAATGTGTTTCATCTCTATCTCCATGCCTTCATTTAATGTGATTATGGCTATAGATAGAAAAAGGTAGAGCTGAGATCTTTTTATGTATTCTTACACCTTATTTAAGTAAGGAGAAAATGGTGAGGATTAAGAAATGCACCATTATAGGCGCGCCTGGGGGGCTCAGTTGGTTAAGCCACTGCCTTCAGCTCAGGTCATGATCCTGGAGCCCCAGGATCGAGTCCCGCATCAGGCTCCCAGCTCCACGAGGAGTCTGCGTCTCCCTCTGACCTTCTCCCCTCTCATGCTCTCTCTCACTCACTCTCTCTCTCTCAAATAAATAAATAAATAAAATATTTATTAAAAAAAGAAAGAAATGCACCATTATAAATTTCTTTTCAATGTAAAGTATCTAATACATTAATTGGACTTATCATAAATGCCAAGAAAAATTATTTTAAATTACTTGTTTATAATTGTCTTTTAAACCTTACTTTCAATCATATGGTTCAGACATTCTTGCTGGAAATAATCTGTTCATTACAGAACAGCATGAGAGAAAAGGTCTCTGCAGTTTGCGTAAACTCCCACCCTACAGTAGCTGGAACACAGGAAAGCACGTTTCCCACGGATGTAAATCTCCAGCGCCATGAGCTGCTCCCCATTAGGGCCCCCACTGTCCTCAGCCGATGAGTCAGTCCATAATTATCAGGTACCCATGCAACCATCCCTTTCTGGATATCAATTTAGCAAATCCTCTCTGCTCCCCACAGCCAGCACTTTGGGTTGCATAACCAACAATTTCCTCCCCTTCTTTCCTCCCCGTCTTCATTTTGCAGAGGTATCATCAGATGACCATCTACCGGGTTGGGGGTAGGATGGGGGCAGTAGGAGCTGAGGCCCTCTCCCATGCTAGAAAGTGACTCCGAATTCATACCAAGTCAGTGTCTGTCAATGTGAAGGTACCCCTGCTATTCTGAGTGGGACAACCCTTCATTGTACAGAACTCTTCTGCTCATATCAGGATGCTCGGGTTCCCTGGTCCCTTCCCACTATATGCCCGTAGGACCCCTGCACCCTGCCTCAACATCATGAACAACTAGAACACTCGGGTTCATTGCCCAATACCTGTTCCCCATTTGAGAACCACTGATTCTCTAACCCAGGGGTCAGCAACCTTCTTCTATAAAGGGCCAGACAGTAAATCTTGTGAGCTCTATGGGCTCTACGGGCCTGTGGCAACGGCTCAACTCAGTTGTTGTGGTGCAAAAGTAGCCATAATTTTTAAGTACACAAGTGGGCATGGCTGTCTTTGAATAAAACTCTATATACAAAAACAGATGATAGGCTGTATTTGCGCCAGATCACAGTTCGCCGATGTCTGCAGGCCTAAACCCGCCACGGTGATTCCCTTCACTGGGGAAATTTAAGAAAGACACGAGACACAATGATACTCCTACACAATGCAAGATCAAAGGAGTCTGCTATGAGGTTTCTGGCCAGTATTTTCACATTCTCCAAAAGAGAGGCATAGAAATAACATATTCTGCTCCCTTCTCATTTTTTTTAAAGATTTGATTTTTATGTGATCTCTGCACCCAATGTGGGGCTTGAAGTTACAATCCCAAGATCAAGTGTCGCCCGCTCCGCCCACTGCGCCAGCCAGGTGCCCCGTCGGCTTTGTTTCATGCGTGTGTAAAGACATGATAGCTGGAGGTACCGCAGTCACTTTGTGACCACAAGAGTTTCAGGCCACATGCTCGCATGGTGCATGAGAAAGATGACAAAACTCTTGACTCTAATTAACCAACTGTAAAATGGCTCTACCTCTGGATTTTTTCTTTTCCTTTTTTTCCCCGAGATTTTATTTATTTGAGAGAGAGAGCGACCACGTACTTGCGCGAGCAGGTGGAGAAGGAGAGAGAGAGAGGGAGAAGCAGATTCCCTGCTGAGCAGGGAGCCCAATGTGGGACTCGATCCAGGGACCCGGGGATCATGACCTGAGCCAAAGGCAGACGCTAACTGACTGAGCCCCCCAGGCGCCCCTGTAGTTGTTTTTCTCCTACCTGCTGCTGACAGCACCCTAAATAACACACTTACCATTTGATCACAGGGCAACGAAGGTCACATAATTCTACCAGAATATAAGCATGGTGTCTGAATGGACATTTGATAGCTGCCTCCCAAATTCAAGTGTTTCTTTTACAAACAACAGCCTATTGCTGTTCTCCTCAAGTGCAGCTCTGAATAAAGGAGAAAATACTAAAGAGGAATAGCATGCTGACTGTCTCACCTTCTTTTCTTCTGCTGCACTATTAGAACTCTGATGCTGAGTGCTAGGATCTCTGGAGAGGTGAGTCAGAAATGAAAATCTGATTGCCCTTTGCCAGGTGTGGATATGAGACCCATTATGGTCAAGGATATTATAAGGGAAGAGCCTCAGCTTTTACAAAAGATGTTCTTCCGTGATAAAAGAGAGAGACAAGGAAAATGCTCACCATGCTCCAGCCACCCTGCTTCCTGCCTCTGAACTCAGTCATATGATGATATGATGCCTGGAGCTGTGGCAACCACTTTACACACATAAGGTAACAAGCATAAAGCTGGGGGAGGAGAAAGAAAAGGTGAGCCTGGGTCAATGAAGCCCAATCCAGGAACCACCTACCCTCTAGAAATATATTGTGTAAGCTACTTTTAGGAAAGCTTTCCTTTACTTGTAGCTAAAATATCCTGCTATACAAAATAAGAAAGCATAATGAGGATGACATTTTTAACCTTTAAACACAGAAGCTATTTAGGTTATACAAGAACTACTAAGTATTGGTGTCCCTAAATAAACTATGTTGTAGTAGAGTTGTGATGGACACTTTCTTGGAAGGAGACGTGGTCAGATAACCAAGTAGGGCCGGCCAGGTGGGCAGGTAAGGGGGGCCACACCCTCCTCTATTTCTTCTATCCTCCCACATCTACTTTTCCAGTGTGGTTTCTATACTTTCCTTCAAAGCATCCACCTGTCATAGCAAAACAACCAGTGGGCAAAGGGGAAACAGTTTATCAGCTTTTTGCTTCGAATCCTTTACTACATAGCATGTGTAGGTTATTACATCTTCCTTGCAGAAAGAAAGCAAGCACGGCAGGAAGATTTAACCATTCACAGGATGATTTCTCTCTCTCTCTCTCTCTCTCTCTCTCTCTCTCTTTTGTCTTTTCTTTTTTTTTAATTTTAAAATATTTTTTTAAGTAACCTCTCTACACCCAACGTGGGGCACAAACTCAGGACCCCGGGATCAAGGGTCACATGCTCTTCTGACTGAGCCAGCCAGGCACCCCTACTAGATGATTTCCATCCAAGTTGTTTAAAAATCTACTGGAGAAGAGTCAGGATTGTTCACAGTAAGGAGAGTTATACAGAGAATCACCTGTAAGTGCAAAGCGATACTGTCTAGCATCCCATTTATGTAGAATTTCCAAAAACCCAAAATGATAAAAATATTTCTATTTCTTTTTTTTTTAAGATTTTATTTATTTATTTGACAGAGAGAGATCACAAGCAGGCAGAGAGGCAGGCAGAGAGAGAGGAGGAAGCAGGCTCCCTGCTGAGCAGAGAGCCCGACGCGGGCCTCGATCCCAGGACCCTGAGATCATGATCTGAGCCGAAGGCAGAGGCTTTAACCCACTGAGCCACCCAGGCGCCCTATATTTCTAAATCTGTATCATATTTTTTTTAATTCCCTTCTCGCCAAGCACCACTTGATATTTGATGACATAGGACAAGGCTCAGCAAACTTTCTGTATGGGGGAGATATTTTAGGCTTTGTGGATCATCTATTTCCCACAGCAACCATTCAGCTCTCCCATTGTATCAAGGAAGCAGTCACAGACAATACATAATGGGCATGGCTATATGCCAATAAAACTTTATTTATGGATACTTACATTTCATTCTCATATAATTCTTACATGTCATGAATTTTGACTCTTTTTTTGACTTAGGGGAATAATTTAAAACTATAATAAACATTCTTAGCTTTATACAAACACCGGCAACAGGCTGGATTTGGTCCCATAGGTTATAGTTCGCCAGCCCCCGATCCCAAACTAGGACACAGGAGAAAAAAAATCAGAAATGACCTCTAGGTCTGAAATAAAACTATGGGGATTTCTGGGTGGCTCAGTCAGACCTGCTTTCGGCTCAGGTCATGATCCCGGAGTCCTGGGATCGAGTCTGCATCTGTCTACTTGCTCAGTGGGAAGCCTGCTTCTCCCTCTGCCTGCCACTCCTCCTGCTTGCTCTGTGTCTCTCTCTGTCTCTCTTTCTGTCTGACAGATAAATAAATAACATCCTTAAGAAAAAAGAAGTAAAACTATGAATTATACTCCAGTATCGTTTTATGCATGTATCTTCTTGTGTTCTGAGGACCTTGAACAAATGTTAACACATATACTTATAAGAGATGATTCAATTGAACACATCACCATATTCTAGATGAATGGAAGTTTGGGGAGTTACATATGACCACAATAGTACTAAAGTGAGGTCAACTAACGAATTAACCAGTTGAGAAAGATTACGCATATGTTCCATCAACTTGGTTAAACAGCATTTTATTCTCCAGCCTGTCAACATGATCTCAACCGGAAAGGAAATTATGAACTAATGGCATCATAATCAAATTATGTTCCTAAAGGAAACATCCATCAATACATCCCCAGAATGTGGTTCTCCAAAACACACCAGATTGTCCCCTTCGATGAGCGGAAGACTATCAGATGATAGGACTTTGAGTATTGCTGTCAAAAGCTAATAAATTTAACCTGAAAAAAACATATAAAATAAGCACTCCTTGTTGGGAGGTGGGGAACAAAAGAAAAATACTTTTCTGTTCATATTCCTATCAGAGAAAAGCTGATCTAGACAGAGAAACTGAAGAAATTTTGCTTCAGAGTACTCAATTCTATACAAAAAGTTACCACTTAAATACCATCTTCTAGCTTTATCTGCACTTGCTAATAAAAATTATCATGAAAATTTTATAGATCTGTAATTTCTATTATACTTTTCAGATATATATCCTTAATATATTGAATTATCTCTGATTTCATTAGTTCAAAAATAGAGAAAATGAGGAACTTATAAGTTAGAATGGCCTGACTTAGCAATTTATATTTTTATCAAGAGCAAATTTTTCAACATTTTAACCTATTTGGGGGGATCATATTTACCTAATTTATTTCTTTTGTCTAAACTTTCTTCTCTCCCTATCCTCCCCATTTTGTTTTTTTAAAGTAACCTCTGTAGTCAATGTGAGGCTTAAACTCAGGACCCTGATCAAGAGTCCCATGCTCTACCCACAGAGTAGCCAGGTGCCCCTTAACCTCCCCCCAATTCTAAGAACATTTTTATTATTTTCTTACGTATCCTTTCAGCATTTTTTATATGAATACGAGCATGCTTACTGTTGTGTCATTTATTATTTTCATTTAAAAACGCCTGAGCCACCCAGGTGTCCCTATTTATGAAGAATGTTTAATGGGGGGCACCTGGATGGCTCACTCAGTTAAGCGTCACCCTTCGGCTCAGGTCATGAGCTCAAAGGCAGACACCCAACCAACTGAGCCACCCAGGTGCCCAATTATCTATTTTCTTTAACCCTCCCAATTATTTTACATAGTATCATATATACACAATTCTATACTTAACATTTTTACAAAATATGCTTTCATATCATTAAAAATTATTTTTTAAATAGATTTTATTTATTTATTTGAGCAAGATAAAGCAAGAGAAAGAGCAGGGGCAGAGGGCGAGGGAGAGGAAGAAGCACTGCCCCGCTGAGCGGGGAGCCCGACGTGGGGCTCAATCCCAGGACCCTGAGATCATGACCTGAGCTGAAGGCAGATGCCCAATCAACAGAGCCACCCAGGCGCCCCCAGTGTGACATTTTAAAAGGCAATATAAAAACTAAGTCTAGGTCAAATATGTGCACTTTAAAAAAAATTTTTTTTTAAATTTTTAAGTCCTCTCTACATCCATTATGGAGCTTGAATTCTGAACCCCGAGATCAGGTGTCACATGCTCCACTGACTGAGTCAGCCAGGCGCCCCTAGATACGTGCACTTTATTTAGCAAGACAGTGCCTTTCATTTAGTATAGTCAGTATTCTACTTCCCAGTCATTTCATTTACTCAGCGTCCTGTATGCAAGATACATGATCATCGATTCTTTTCTATGACATTTAAGTACACAAAAGTCTCATTATTGAATCTTTTAAGTATGTTACAGACAGTATGTACGATTCTCTTGTGGCGGTGGTGCAACAATGTGTATAACTGGAGCCTGGGACTCTCAGGACTGGAAGGAAGGGAAAGGAAACAGGCGTCAGAATGAGAGGTTCCGGCTGCAGTCACCATGGTAGGCTGTGGTTCCCTGCCTAGTGTCCCAGCGGCACAAGACCTGGGGGTAGACCCTCAAAATCAAGAGCTGTCGATCTGCTGAATGAAGGGCGAAAGCAGCTAGAGCTGGGATAGCCAATACGCAACGCCATGTACCATGCAGCGTGGTTTCCTTCCGCTTCATTCCTAACTCAGGCAATCCTTAGTATCTACTCTGAACCAAGGAGGGGTCCCATAAAGACGGTTGGCCCTCAAACAATGCAAAATTGAACTGAAAAGGCCAGGATTTAGGAAGGGTTTAAGAACTGGGAACAAAGAGCAATGGACCACATAGTGAATAACTGTTACGATGAAGTCAGGACCCAAGATGTGCAGCAGAGAGGGTGCCCAGCTGGACTGAATTTCCCAGGGATCCTTGCAGTTAGGCGTAACCAGGGCCCTGGTAAATGGAGGGTGGGCAGAATGACAGACTCAGTTCCAGGCATGGCTTTCCAAAACCTGCCAGCCAATCTTCCCCCATTTCTCTCCTCTCATCTGTCAGCTGAATGTTGGTGGGCAGGGCCACTTGAGTCTCAGGCTGAAGAGGAGAGAGCTTCCAGCTCTCAGGTTCTCTGAGTGAGTCTCACAGAATCCCTCCCTCGATCAGGTACACCTGTTTGGGGCTCCAAGTCAGCAGAGCTAAGCCACTAACAACTGAGGGGTGGAAGTGTTAAAGCACTTGGACTATCTAAACTGACAAAACACACCGGTCGGCCATTTAACCCAGGATTGGAAAGTTGGAGAAGGCTACTTGGAACAACCTCAGGTTGAAAACCCAAACATACAAAAACAGACCAAAAACCCCCCTACAACATAAAAGACAAAACAGGACGTTTCCTGGTGAAAAGGAGGCAAGGTAGAGAATGTTCCAGACAAAAGGAAGAGTATATGCAAAGGCACAGAGGTGTGACATCATTTCGGACTTCTGAAGAGTTCAACATAAAAGACATATAAATAAAAAAATGAAAATCTCAACACAGCTAGGGGTAGGGGTGTGTGCTCTTGTGTGCGCACGCGTGTCTGGGGGTTGAGCAGGAAGTTAAGGCCGGAAAAGAAAACAAATCACAAATGTCCAGAAATGAGGTGGCCAAAGAAGATAGGGCCAACTCCAATAGGCTGAGATAAAGAACAGGGATTTTGTCCTGCGGATATTAAGGAGTACAGAGACAGAGGATCAGTTTCACACTTCAGAGCCCCTGGGTTAGGCATCGGACTTCAGCTCAGGTTATGATCCTGGGGTCCTGGGATCGAGTGGGCTCTTGTTCTCTCTGTCTCCAGTCAATAAATAAAATCTTTACAAGAAAACTTCTACATTCACCCTCAAGTGGTATGATGAGTGCTAAGAGGTAAAACCCCCAGAGAGAAGATGAGCAGAATGGCTGGGGGTGGGGTGCACCCCATCCATATTCCACCCTTCCCCATCCCAGCAGAATGGGCAGGCACCCAGGGCACGGCTCTAGCCCCAAAGGGGAATTTGAGTACTGAGCTCAAGGAAGAACAGTAAAATAGCCCCGCTGAGGGCAGAGAGCAAATACTGTAGGTCTTGCAAATTCCCCTTTGGGGCTGCGTTCCAAGAAAACTTTGTTTGCAAAAATTGCTAGTAAAGCTCTGAGAAAATAAGCACATAAAAATCAAAGTGAGGTAAACAAGTGGGTGGCCCAGGCCACAGAGGGGAACACTGCCCCGAGCCACACCTTCCTCCACGTGCTGCGCCAAGTTTGCCGATTTCATGAACTCTGGCCTATTGTTTTCTTTCAAGCTCGTCTTTGTCAGAAGCTTATCACATCCTCATCTTCCCTTAAGCAAACCGCACACGATTTATGGAACACTGGAAAACGACCATAGTAAAAAATTAAAACTCCCTCGTAAACTGTAATTGTAAGAACATCGCTTTTCCTTCTCAATCTTGAGAAGCATTTCTTTCATAGAAATGATAGTTTTTTCCTATCGTTCAAAAAGGAATTCCTAAAACAAAAACTTCCTGACATCTACAAAAACCCATTTAGCTTGTGGAGCTGATAGCAGTAACACACAGATTTCTTAGAAGTCCCCGTTGGTGACTTTTTAACCATCAATCACAGAAAAAAGAAATGCTCCAAAGGTCAAAACAGAAATAAAAGTTTATTCTCCAAGACCTAGTCCCAAAGCAGGCCATTTGTTTTTAACATATGTACTCCTTTTCATTTCTGAGTTACTGACCATGATCATTGTTCAGCTAAACAAATGATGAGAATTTATTTGCAAGAGGTATGAGAACGGGTTGTGTATAACTTTACTCACTCATTATTTAGTACAGAGTATTTATTGTGTGCCAAATCCTGTAAACTATACTTGAAAATATATTTCTAAAAGAAGAATTCAGGCAGGACAACCTTCTTATCTCTTTGCCAGGAAAAAAATGGGAATGTTAACTTTGTTATCTAAAACTAAGGCTTAGATTTCTTGTAGATAGTTTTTGTGGCTTCAGTACAAAATGACCTCAATTGCTCAGAAGCAAGGCAGCATACTTTTGAGATGTTTTCGCTATGCGGAACTAAAGGTAGCCTCTGGTTTTTCATTACAATGCTCTCAGTCAGATCATAAGAAAGTTGGGTTCAAGTCAACTCCAAATTAATACAGCCTACTTCCAGTCCTCCACCTATGACTAAACCCACTTATCTAGTTTTCTTTCCATTTGGAAAAAGATTAATGAAGGTCATCAGCCATTAGGACCAGATGGCTCAAGTGTACTGTAAGGAAATACCAGGCATTCTCCCATGGACTGGTTTATCAGCTCACAGGCACATGTCGGTCGAGGCTGTACAAATATGATTGCCCATTCTTTTTCCACCCATGTGAAGCTAGGAGTTTAAAGGCCTATGGGAGGCAAGCATCACTCTCAGAAGTAACTCTCCCACACAAAGATGGCAGGCCAACCTAGTGGCCAAAGAAGAAGTAGGCAGAGCACTTACATACACTTCTCACAGTCAACATCCAACAGTTAAATAAGTAATCTGAGATCAGAAGTGTAAATAAAGATAAGGTCTACATGAATTATGAATGTACATTAGTGAATTCATGCACTCAATATGCTAAATTTTATATTGGCAAAGTTTCTCTCCTTAATTAAACTCTAGCCAGACTACTTTGAGCCCTTTCTCAACCAGGCCTCAACCTTGGTCTACCAAGACCTGAACAAATACTAACTCAGTTTCTAACACCTCAAGGTCACATATCCTTACGATGACTCCAACAGCGCACCCACTTCCCCCCTTAAAGCGCCTGTCTGAGAAGATTCAAGGTTGCCAAGAGAATTTACTGTTTGTTCTAGCCAACACCTGAAGATAGGGCCCCTGTCTCCCAGCTTCAATGGGAGGGTAGGAGCCTACCTTGGATAAGTGCCCGTTGGCAGACTCAGAGGGGCTTCATGTGGACCAACCTATCCCTTGGTTTTGGTACTTTTTTCACTTCCCTGCCTCTACTGAGCCCCAGCTCATCCCCTTCCCTAGTCCCTCATTCTCCCTTTAAAATGCCCAGTCCCCTCTCTACAAATCGAAGTTGTGTTGAATGTACACCAGTCTCTTTTCCTTATTAAAATACTGCAGTAGTGACTACATTCTATCCTTACTGCTTTAAGTAATGTCTGGCTTCACTGTTCTTTGACAGTCTGTCAATGGTTGTAGTTGTGCCCACACACATGTGCCGGTAACAGAAAGAAGAAAAAAACAGGAAAAGGTACCATTTAACCCAGGGGTTGGTAAACTTTCTATGAAAGACTAGATAGTAAGTCTTTTAGGCTTTGTGGGCCATAAGGTCTTGTTAGTATCTATTAAACTTTGCTGTTGTAGAGTAAATAGAGCCCTAGACACTATGTAATGCAGGAGCTTAGATGTGTTTTCTTGTTTAAAGATTTTATTTATTTATTCATGAGAGACAGAGAGAGAGAGAGTGAAAGAGAGAGAGAGAGGGAGAGAAAGAAGCAGGCTCCCCAGTGTGGGGCTTGATCCCAAGACCCTGGGATCACGACCTGAGTGGAAGGCAGACCCTTAACCGACTGAACCACCCAGGCTTCCAGCCCAGCTGTGTTTTAATAAAACCTTATTTACCAACACTGACACTTTAATTCCATACTGTTCTTCTTTTGATATTTTCTTCACCACTAAAACAATTTTTAACTTTAAAAACCATTCTTAGCTCACATTCTATCCAAAACAGTCAGCAAGCCAGATGTGGCCTACAGGTCATAGTTTGCCAACCCCCTGTATAACCTATTTATATACTTTTCTTTCCTTGCTATGATTAGCTCCCAAAGTTCAAGATCATTTGATGGTAAGGTTAGTAGGTTTTAGGGTCATAGTGTCAAAAACTCAAAAATGCTCTCAATTTTCCTTATTGCGACAACTATGAAATCAGTGATTTTAAATCAATTCTTTAAAAAAAAAAGATTTTATTTATTTATTTGTAAGACAGAGAAGCAAGCATGAGCATGTGAGGAGCAGAGGGAGAGGGAGAAGCAGACTCCCAGCTCAGCAGGGAGCCAGATGCGGGGCTGGATCCCAGGACCCCGGGATTACGAACTGAGCCGAAGGCAGACACTTAACCGACTGAGCCACCCAGTCTCATCTTGTTGTCAATTTTTTTTTTTAAAGATTTTATTTATTTGACAGAGAGAAACACAGCCAGAGAGGGAACACAAGCAGGGGGAGTGAGAGAGGGAGAAGCAGGCCTCCCGCCGAGCAGGGAGCCCGATGTGGGGCTCGATCCTGGGTCTCCGGGATCATGACCTGAGCCGAAGGCAGTCGCTTAACCAACTGAGCCACCCAGGCGCCCCCTTGTTGTCAATTCTTAAAGATAAATTCCTAGTTCATCAATTACGTATATTCTCTCCCAGCTAAACTTCCATGGCAAACTCCAATGGAATAATAAAGTAATAAAGTTGAACAGTGCATGTGTGTGTATGTCCATGTGTGTGTGTGTGTGTGTGTGTGTGTGTGCGCGTGCGTGTGTAAAGAGAGAATGAATCGCTGTAAGGTGTCTAAGCAGAAAGTGAAAATCTTGACATCATGCATGTAAAGTACAAGTAAAAATTTCACTGCAGGTGACTATCTATATCAAATTCTGATAGCAAGCAGGTGAAATTCACTTGCCCCAAAGAGAAAGAGAAAGGGAGAAAGAGACAGAGAAAGAAGGAGAGCGAAAGAGAAGGGAGGAAGAGAAACACACACATACGGAGAGGTACACTCGAAATGATATATAGCCTGAACTAGACATCTTCCCCCAAGAACTGCTAACAACTAGACTTTCACAACTGCAAACTAGCAACGCCTGGGAAACTGGAGTTAAATATTCCTAAAACAGGAATCTAGTTCTGTTATGAAACTGTTCATCATTTCACCTCCTGACAGCCACAAAAATCAGCAGAACTCAGAAAGGACTCAGATCATGAGCAAGTAGCATTTTTAATAAAATTCAAATCCAGAGTCTTTGGGGGTTTTTGGTTGCTAGCCTCCAGAGCTCACTATTATCGACAATATTGATGCAATTATTCAAGTAAAAAGAGAGGAGATGCAAAAAAAATATGACCTTTTGCATTGCTTCCTTAACTTCCCTTTTCCCCCAGGGAATATTTAATTCTGAATAAGGGAAAGGTAAAAAATAGAAGCTTAGTAGTCTCTAAAGAGGTTTTACAGAAGAATCTGAGGAAGCTCTAAATACATAGTTTCATTCTTCCTCAAACGTATGATACTTGTAACAAAATTATTATAGAGATCAGTCAGTGCTCTATGCCACAAAATAGCCCATGCAACCACATGATAATGTGAAATAAAGTAGCCCTCAAATTCACCTACCACCATAAGGAATAATCTTCATATTAACAGTTGGGACCTAATCATTATCTCAAAGTGTGCCATTTTATGTCAAGAAGAGACACGAAGTTAAGCTATTCAATCCCCAAAAGCATCCCTCAGTTTAATAACACCCCTATGAGTTTTGGGTTTCACATCACTTCCCTTGGGCGAAGGGGACATAATCATATGTTTTTCTACTGAACTGTATTCTATAAACGTTTCAAAAAGTGCATCTGCTTTACAAATGAAACAGTCGATACAAAGAGCAGTAACAATAAAAATATATGCCTATTTTTATACTATTACTGGTTTATACGGCAATCATCTGTAATGCTCTCATCTACAAGGATGAAAAATGATATATAACTGTTACCAAGGAAACCGTGAAGTAAAATTGCATGTAAACTATCAAATGGTTTAATAACCAGAAAATTAGAAGAACAAGAAAAAAAAAATCTCTAGATAGAACCACGATACATCGTGCCACCCACGACAGGTGCCATCAAAGGTCACAACTCAAAAAGAGGGAGAGGGTCACAACCCGCCAGCTCTTCCGGTGCCCGGGAGCGTTGGTTTAAAATGACGACTGTAAGGTGGCACTGAATTCCTGAGGGGGAGTTTGAATTCTGCTTTTTTTTTTTTTCACATGATTAAAAGGGCAGAGATCCTGGGAACAAGCGGTTAAAAGTGGGTCCTTTGAGAAGGCAAAATATTCTGTTAATTTCAGCGTGGACTCACACTCTCTCAATAATTCTCTGTAATTACCAGTGCCTTTACTCACAGACAGGGCATTCAGCAAAAAGCAGGTACACTTTCTCCAGCAAATGCTTTCCAAATCGACATTTAGAAACTCAAGTTCTTGGGAACCAGACAAGGCCAGGCCCAGGGTAACTGTGTGTGTTCACCTCCAAACCACGAGAATTTTAAGCACTCAAGTAACCACGCTGATCAAAGCTAAATCCTTTAGGAAGATTATCCATTCCAAAATCAGGAAAATCCTGCAGTGTAAGCACTTTCACACTTCAACCTTTGAGAAAAGAACTTGATTTCTGAAACAGTGTTTAAAACACACGCACAAGACTATTCCTACAAGGGCAGGGAGCAGCAGCTATAAACACGTGTTTCTGCGTGCTGATGGCCCTCTCCATGTACTGCTACTTCAGCTTGGGGACCATCGCCGAGCTCACACTGAGCCACAAGAAGAATGCCTAGGGATGAAAGATTTCTTAATGGGGCACATAAGCTCAGAACATGTGCAGCTTCTCTCTTTAGAATAAACACTCTGTTTGGATCACGTTAAGGACAGAAAGTGAAATTCACACTCATTTACTAAATTTTAACCTCTCTTTAAAATAAGATACTAATCCCCCACAGCCTGGCTCGGGTTCCGCAAAAACTCAGATTTGTGAATATCACAAAGGCATCCCAGAATTTAGCAAAATGAATATAAACCATCTTTTTACTTACATACAGCACTGTCCTCCCCCAAACTCCAAAGTTTAAGGACTAAATCTAGGCTCTAGATGGTTTTTTATTTTTTTCTTTTTAACATTTATCACTTTTAGCATTTGAGGCTGCCAAAATCTATGTCGGCTCCTCTCAATGATACCGGTGAACTTCTCTTTCCCCTGGGCAATCTCTGTCCATCACACTGATGGCACCAGGCAATCATTAAACTGTGGCTCACAGCCCTTTACCGTCCACGGTTTGTGATTCGACAGCTGTTTCTAAACCAGCCACAGGCAGACGCATGCAGGAAGTTTACAGAACAGAGGTGTGAAGCCACAGCCCTTTATGATACTGACGTGAAACCAAACCATTTGCCACACTACAATCCTCCACCGTTGGGCATATTAGCCTTCTGATGTGCAGGGCAACACCTCCTCGTGGGCTGCTCCGATGCAGTCCACCCAGACTCAGGGGCAGTGGGGCCCGCGTCCTGCAAACTCTGCTGTGACATCAAGACTGCCTCACGTGAGCAGAGAGGGAAGGTGGAGATGGGCAAGAAGAACAAAGACCTGTGGATGCCGGTGAAAGGCACATCTGAAAGACAACATGCAGACGGAACGTTTCTGAAATGGCCTGAATGCAATGTAGCCGGTCGAAGTCCACAGGCATTTCTGACTACGGCTCTCTGAGGCCCTTCTTCCTTGTCTGCTGCAAGCAACACAGCCCTCCCTGACACTAAGGAATAAAGGCAATCCTAGAATTAATCTCTTGCAATTGCAAGGAAGTCTAAACATCCTGGCCAACTCCTAAGGCTGTGATGGTGACTGCTACCGGGAGCCGAGCTCAAGGGGCAGAAGGCTCACCCTTCCCAAGACGTGGGTGAAGACGGTGGCGCGTGGTCTTCGAAGATTTCTCATACCAGGAGCTTCCCGTGGATGCCACAGTGGCAGAAACACAGAGCTACTTCCTGGGTTCCATGAAGACTTTGGAAGCATAAGCAGGGCAGAAAGCCTGAGGCGAATGCTCTGACCAGGTAATACCCAAGCAGCCAGAGGAATCTGCCCGAATTGATGATTCTTTTTCTGTTTCAACAACATGGCCACTTGGAAGCAAATTTTTAAATCTTTCATGGCTTGGGGACTACACACTTACCCAAAGAAAGGCAAAAGGTCTCTCTCTTCCGGCTCCCTGCCTTTGGCATCTAGGTCACCGCCAGGAACACGGGACAACTTCCCAGGTCAAGCTACAGGCTGAGTTTTCAGGGTGTGGAGGTCTAATTTAGGGGGTGGAGACCACTTTTGGTCACTGCTGCTTGGGAAGGACAGACCCAAACTCAGAGCACCCTGGCTTTCCCTAGCAGCAGCAATTACAGTCATCTTCTCCTGGCCCTGAATTATACATGTGACGCCCAGCACCGCTGGGCTTTTCCTAAGGGAAAACAAACTGTCATGAATATTGGTGTGTGCCTGAGGGTGTGTGTGTGTGTGGGTGTGTGGTCTCCAGTCGCGCACACACAAGCCCCACCAGTCAGTGGGAGATAAGTCGAGCGCAGCAGCCCCTGGCTACCTGGTTTCGGTCCCTTCTTAAGCCCCGCTGCTCTCTCCAGGTTTGCTTCTCCCCGAGCCTCCCGAAAAATAAAGCACCAAGTTGCCGGCTGCCGCGGCCCCCGGTGCAAATGAACCGGCGCAGCCCCTACCTCGAGAGCTTTGCAATCTTCACAAAGCTGAAGACATCCATGCAGGCAGCCGGGCACCCCGAGCTCGGAGGCTGCGGCGCCCCTTCTCACGCCAGCAACGGCAGCCCCATGGCCGGCCGGGACCTCAGCGCGCCCCGGGGCTCGAGTGGCGGCGACAGCGGGTGGCGGCGGCGGACCTGGAGAGCCCGCACCTGGAGGCGGTGGCTGCTACCCCCCTCCGGCCGTGAGCTGCGCGTGCATCCCCGAGCAGGACCATTGACGGGCGCCCGTGTTGGAAAACTCAATGGAGGGGCGGGGGGGTAGGGAGGGTGCGAGGAGCGGGGGTGGGGAGCGTTGCCCCGGGTGGTGCGCCTTGGCCTGGGGGACGACCGGGCGCCCCGGGGAGGCGAGGCCCGGGCAAGGGGCGCTGCTCCTGCTCCCCAGCCCGCCGGCCCGGCTGCCCCGCGTGCGGAGGAGCGCAGACTGAGCCGGGAGGTGGCGGGCGAGCCTGGCACACGCGCACGCACCCCTCGCGGCACTGCAGCTGCCTCCCTGCCTCCTTCCCCAAGCTGAGTCCCTTCTCCTCTCCCCACCCCCATCCGCGGGGAAGGGGGCGGGGGGTGGCTCTCCTGTCACCAGCTGCGTGTGCCTCCAGATCTGAAAGATTGATCTAACAGTCTCGGGCACACCGGGGACGGTGGACGCTATCCCCTCCCTCCCCAAACCAAAGGAGAGCCGTTTATGTTCCATAAACAAAACTCGCGATTGGGAAGGAGCAGGGATGATCCCCGCTGGGTGGTTTGTCAAGGATAAAGGGAAGGAGATGGCCAGCACGGCGGGCTCGGTTTGGAGAGCACAGAGGTCCCACCGCTTCCCCCAACCACTGGAGCTAGACGCGACAGCTGGGCTGGCTGGGAAGGTGTGTCTTTGGACAGCAGCACGGGGTAGCGTTGGAGAAATAAGAAAATAAGAACGCGAGGCATTTGGAGGGGTGAGGGTACGCCCGCCTGCTTCTCACTACAGGGGTCCGGAGATGAGGGTCCCAGAAGCCAGGAGCGGGGAGACGATTACGAATGGGCTTCAGAATCTAAAGGAAGAGAAGGGAGGAGAACGGGGGTCTGGAAGGCAGAGCCGAGATGCTTTCTCAAATTGAGCAGCCGGTACAAAAGGAAAAAAAAAAAACAAAACAAAACCAGAAAACCTTACTCATAAAAACAAAACCACGGAAACACAAACACTCACCTTAGGCAGAGTAAACTCCAAGTTGCAGCCATGTAGAACTCCTAGCCTTCTCTTTTACATAATTATCTCGGATAATCAGCCCTCTTCATTAACTCAGTTCTCTCTCCCCAGAGCCCCAGGCTTCTCCGGGCCTCTTTTTTTTTTGTTCTTTCTCTTGGAGTCTCAAGGCCTCTTCTCCCAAATCCTTTAAAATCTCTCCCCAGACTCTCTGAAGGTCAGATGGCTGCAGGGCCACTGCAAAGAAAAGATGCCGCCCCCCGAAATGTTGGAGGATCTGGCCAGTGCGCTTCAAGCTCTCAGAGGGGATTAGGGAAAAGGAAATAGGTTTAAAGTTCCCAGACTTCTGCTCCTCCGCGGGTCTGTTGCTGTATTTCAAGTCCCCAGGATGGGAGCCTAGTACTTGCACTTTGTTTTTTTTAAAGGCGTTTCTTTCAAAAAGGAAACATAATATTGCTAGCAATTGGAAAAAAAAATCTAAATGATGTGAAACTCGGGCATAAAATTACATTATTTAAAAAATAAATAGAATCAATTTTCATTGAGTTTCTTGCAGACAGGTTCATCTCATGGACGGGGTCACCCTACGTCATCAGAGGAGGCAAGAGGGACCTGGGCTTTTGAATCCCCATTGTCTGTGTAAAATAACTAGTTTGGGTCTGCACTGTCCTGTACCTTTTTTAAAGCATTTTTGCATTTGAGTCTCATAGCAACCCTGTCATATAAGTAAGGCAATGAGTTTAAAAAAGAGAAATCTTTTCTTTTTATGCCACCATCTCTACGCCACATACGCGATGGAGAGATGCGTTTTAAATGTGTGTCAGATAAGGTTACTTGTCCAGTTGGAACTCCACAAAAGCTCTCCATTCCCCTTTGAGCAGAAGTTGGTGCTCCTATGTTCCCCAGAAGGCCTTGATGCCTAGACCTTGAACTCTCTGATCTCTCTCTTCCTCCCCACCTCCACTCCCCCTCAACACTAAGTGAGCCTCAGCAATACTGGCCTCTTTGCTGTGCTTCAAACTCTGCAGGTAGACTCCCACCTTTGGCTCTTTGCAATAGTTGTTGCCTCAGCCTGGAATATTCTTCCCCCAGATGCTGGCATGAGCAGGTCCTTCACCACATCGAGCGTTTGCACAAATACTGCTTCCAATGGGCCACTTCTGAAAAGCCTATTTAAAATTGCAAGGCCCTCCTGTCCTGGATTCCAGGGCCCATAAACTGGTTTTTGTGGGTTTTTTTCTTGTTTCCATAGCACTTATCACCCACTAATGCTTTATATAATTTATTTTTATGTCTACTGTTTCTTATTTCCTGTCTGACGCTCTTGCTGGAATAAAGGCTCCACAAGGGAAGGGGTGTTCTGGTTTCGTTTGTTGGTTTGCTTGTTTTCATGGATGGGTCTCAAATACCTAGAATAGTTCCTTGGGAGTAGAGGGACCTTACTACATACGTGTTGAATGTAGGTACTTTATGTTCATGAGATTCACAGTCAAACCAAAGCTGGCCAAGCATCCCCAGTGGGTACGGCTTTGTCTCTGACCTCCTCACTGGTATGTGTCCATCCCTCCACCATTCCTCCATCCCCAACAACCTTCTTCCTCCTTTAGATTGCTCCGGAGGACAGCGAAGACCCGCTCAACATTCGCCAGCTATTTTGCCCCTTCACACTTTCTACCTTTCCCACAGAGGGGCCACCAACATAGACCCTCATCTCTGTGTCCATGTCTGGCAACACAAGACCAGCTCTTGATGGGGAAAGGGAGATAAAGCAATGCCTTTGGATTGCAATTCCTTTTGAGAACAGTTGGGATACCCTTCTTAAAAAGATAAGGCTATTGGGGCACCTGGGTGGCTCAGCTAGTTAAGCGTCTGTCTTTGGTTCGGGTCATGATCCCAGGGTCCTGGGATGGAGCCCCAAATCAGGCTCCCTGCTCAGCCGGGAGTCTGCTTCTCCCTCTCCCTCTGCTCCTTCCCCCGCTCGTGCTCTCTCTCTCTCTCAAATAAATACTCTTAAAAAAAAAAAAGATACCACTATCAATTAAGAATTATTCCAGTTATCAAATAGCTAGTTATTCAACAGTGAAAATGACAGGAAACAGGAATTGTGTTTACTTGTAGAGAGACAGCCTCCCTTTAAGACATCTGGTGTACCTGGAACAGCTTGCTGTCTGGGCTTCAATCTGCGCCAGTCTGTGCGCTACAGTTCGGAATGGTGTGGTTGCTGACTCTTCACCGCCTAATAGCTACCAGGAGAAACAACTGGCTCCTCTAGGTCTTTACACACCTTTGATATATTAAGCACCTGTTACGTTTTCTAATGGACTGATGTCTCCTTTTTAAGGCAAAGAGATGCCTCCTCTCTTTTATTTTCTATTAACATACAAATGGCAGAATCTGCTCTCTTGAAACATGCTAACAGAGCCAGTTTGTACCTGTAAGCCCTCTTGGCAGGGAGGCAAAGATTTGAGTAGCTGGTCACCCAGCTCTGTTCCCTCTCTGTGCCAGGTGTGAGGCCGGGGTTGGGATATGTTTCTTTATCTAGCATGAAATGGATCTGAACAGAACAAACAAAAAACAACGAGTGGCATTTGAGTACATATGTGATCTTCTAAAGTTTTATTTTCAGCCTGGATAATCTCTAGGGCCCCTTCCAGAACTTGTAGAGATTTACTCATTGGAAACTATTAGAACCTTGAGTACCTGTTTAATTTGCCTCACTTGGATCCAAGTGACATTTGGTCATTTCTGAAAACCAAACATAGTTTCAAACACTGTTGAATGTATTCACAAATAAGAGACTCAAGGGCATCACATCCAGAGCAAGTCATTTAACTTCTCTGAGACTCAGTTTCCCCACCTATAGAACAGAAATGGTAATCCACTCCTACCTGACATAGAATGAGCCCTTGAAGTTGAATATCAACTCAGAGCTGTATACATGTGAATAGAGTCACGTGGATAGTAACCCTAGAAGGATTTTCACAGCTGTCTTGAGCTTCCTCAATTTATGGTGGGGTATACCTAAGCTACCGAACTTCCTAACTTAGCCTCCCTTAAATGTGCTCAGAATATTTACTTTAGTCCACAGCTGGGCAACATCATCTCACATAAGGCCTGTTTTATAATAAATTGTGGAGTAGGGGCACCTGGGTGGCTCAGTCGTTAAGCATCTGCCTTCAGCTCAGGTCGTGATCCCAGAGTCCCAGGATCGAGCCCTGCATCGGGCTCCCTGCTCGGCGGGAAGCCTGCTTCTCCCTCTCTCACTCCCCCTATTGTGTTCTCTCTCTAGCTGTGTTTTTCTCTGTCAAATAAATAAATATTTTTTTAAAAGTGTGGAGTATCTCATGTAATTTATTAAACACTGTACTGAAAGTGACAAAGATACTGGTTGGGGACAGAATGGCTGTCAGTGTATTGCTTATTGACCCTCGTGATTGCGTGGCTGACGGAACTCTGGCCCGCTGTCCCTGCCTAACATCACAAGAGAGGGCTGCACCACACAGTGCTAGCCCAGGAAAAGATCAAAATGCAAAACTCAAAGTACAATTTGTACTAAATGCGTATCACTTCTGCACCATTGTATAGTGGAAAATCTCAAGTCAAGCCATCATAAGTCAGGGACCATTAGGAAGAGTTTCAGCTGCTAAGAACACTACTTTGAACGAGAAAACATTTGCTTTGGTTGATCAGAGGTTGGGCGTTCTGCCTAAAAATCAACCTCATTGTTCCCTGGTCAGTCACCAAAGCCCTAAGCAGTAGTACACTTTACGCTCTGTGGGCTCAGGGTAAAGAGGGAGGAATTTCTTCCTCACTGGGAAGACCTTAACCCAAGCTGGTGTCAGGAATTTGCTACTGGGCCAGATGTCCTGTACAGGATGGCAGCTTAGAGTTCTGCTGCTGCCAACCACAGTAGATAGAGCCTCTCTTGTCTCTCAGGTGGACCATAGCATCCTGACCATCTGATTGCAGTCTTGAAAACAGAAGTGACTGAACAAAAGGAAGTATCCATCAAGTCAACAAATACTTAAGAAATTTCTCCTATGAGGGGCACCTTGGTGGCTCAATCGGTTAAATGTCAGACTCTTGATCTCATGACTGGGTGACCATTTATAGTCCAATGGTCAAGGAAGACCCCTCAATGTAGGTGACTTTTTTTAAGATTTTATTTTTAAATAATCTCCACACCCAACATGGGACTTGAACTCACAACCCCGACAACAAGAGTGGCATGCTCCACCGACTGAGTGAACCAGGTGCCCCTCTATGTGGGTGACATTTAAAATGAGAGATGATGAACAGGAAGGAGACTGCCAGTCAACATTCATGTGGAAAAGCATTCCGCACAGAATGCTGAGCAAGGACAAAGCAAGAGTAGAGTCCCCGAGTTGGGACAGCCAGTGTGCCTGAAGTATACTGTCAAACGGAGTGGGTGAATTTGCAGGGCTAGGCAGGGGCATGATCGCATGGGGTACGGAATGCCATAGCCATCTCCCTTTCATTGTGGAATGGCGATCCATAAGAGGGTTTTTAGCATGAAGTGGTAAAATCAGATTTATATTTTGAATAGCCATTCTTTTTTTTAAAGATTTTATTTATTGGTTGATCTGTCAGAGAGAAAGAGAGAGAGCGAGAGAGCGAGCGCACAAGCAGAGGGAATGGCAGGCAAAGGGAGAAGAAGCAGGCTCGCTGTTGAGCAGGGAGCCCAATGTGGGACTCGATCCTGGGACCTTAGAATCATGACCTGAGCCGAAGGCAGATGCTTAATGACGGAGCCACACAGGTGCCCCTTGAATAGCCATTCTTCAGGGAAGTGAGCATGGGGACAGAAAGACAACTTAGAAGCCTACTGCAATAATCCAGACAAGAGATGGCAGTGGCTCCAAAGAGAACATGAGTCTGTGATGAAGATTATTTTAAAAATACCACTACACTTCACCAGGTATTGACTATGTAAAAACCAGAAGGGTTTCTCTGTCTCTATGCTTACTACTCTGCCTTCCCTCCGGTTCCTCTCAATAACCGGCCATGCTGTGGAGGCCGAGCCTTCGGATGTGTGTCCTTGCCCCCCTTGCCTGCCCCAGGTCCTCCCTCCAGCATGTACATCAGAGTTTCTTCCTGAACGACTGGATCATTCCCTTGGCCACACAGACATGCTACAATTTATCCCACCCTTTATTTTTTTTTAAGATTTTATTTATGTATTTGACAGAGAGATCACAAGCAGGCAGAGAGGCAGGCAGAGAGAGGAGGAAGCAGACTCCCCACTGAGCAGAGAGCCCGATGCGGGCCTCGATCCCAGGACCCTGAGATCATGACCTGAGCTGAAGGCAGAGGCTTAACCCACTGAGCCACCCAGGCACCCTTATCCCACCCTTTAAACAGATCTCTTAACACCTACCTCCAGCCCCCTTCAGCTAAGTCTCATTCTTCTGCTTGTCCTTATGGCAAAAGTCCTCCAAAAACTTGTCTCTCTTTGCTACCTCTCGGGGCATTCTGAATCTACTTCACCAACATTTTCTCACCACCCTTGGGATCACCAGTCCATGGAAAACATTCTTCTTAAGATAACTGGTGATATCTATGGAGCTCAATCCAAAGACCAGTAGCTCAGTGCTGGTACTGGACTCAGCCGACCATTTCCTCTTCCTGGAAATATTTTCTTCGCTTGGCTTTGGGGATATCACACGTTCCTGGTTTTCTTTCTCCCTTGCTGCTTGCTCCTTCTCAATATCTTTTGTTACTCTTCTGTCACTGTGCCTCATCTCGCCAAACTCTAAACATTGGAATGTCTCAGGATCCAGACCTAGACCATCTTCTCTTTGAATGTCTATACGTACTTCCTAGGTAATCGCATTGAGTTTTATGATATCTTATGCTATCTATATGCTGACAACGCTCACATTTATATCTCTGGCCTGGATCCCTCAGCTCCAGACCACTACTTAACATCTCTATCCAATGTCTACGAGGCACTTTGAACTGAACATATCTGAAAACTAATTCCTACAGAGGATACTCCTCCCTACAGTCATTCCCATCTCAGTGAATGTCAACTCTATTCCTCTAATTGCTTAGTTCTAAATTCTTGGTATAACCTTTGCTTGTTTTCCCCTCTCTAACTTCACGTCAAACCCATCATCAGATCTTTCCAGTCTACCTTCAAGAAAGATCCATACACTGGGGCATCTGGATGGCTCAGTTGGTTGAGTGTCCAACTCTTGATTTTAGCTCAGGTCATGATCTCAGGATCATGAGACTGAGGCCTAGCATCGGGCTCTGCTCTCAGCAGGGAGACTGCTTGAGATTCTCTCCCTCTCCCTCTGTCCCTCCTCCCTGCTCACATGCACACATTCTTTCTCTCAAATCAATAAATATTCTTTTTAAAAAGATTTTATTTATGTATTTGACTGAGAGAGAGAGAGAGAGAGAGAGAGAGAGTACAAGTTGGAGGAGGTGCATAGGGAGAGGGAGAAGCAGGGTCCCCACTGAACAGAAAACCTGATGTGGGACTCGATTCCAGGATACTGGGATCGTGCCTAAGCCAAAGGCAGACCCTTAACCATCTGAGCCACCCAGACGCCCCTCAAGAAATACATCTTAAAAAAAAAAAAGCACACTATTTACACATCTCTCCAATTCCATTACAACCACCTAAGTCCAAGCCATCATCACTCTTCTGGATAATCACAATGGGCTATCAACTGGTCTCCTTGTTCCCCCAGAGCCCCTACACTTAACAATGAGCAGGCTTCTCTTAAAACAGCAGGCAGTTCATGCCATTTCTCTGTTTAAAACCTCTCACAGTGTATCCTTCTCACTCAGAAGGCCATAGGTATTATGGTTCCTTGTTCCTTTCTGACTTCATAAACTGCTCCTCTTTCCCTTGCTCATATCAACCATTGGCTTGCGCAAATAGAAATACCCTACCCTCCAGACTCCTTACTCCTCTTTGTTTTATTTTTTCTCCATAGAGCTTTATACCCTAAGATAATTTTAATTTGTTTTTAATCTCCTATTTCTGCTATCAGAATGTGAGGTCCATAAATGTGTGGAAGGAGATCAACAAACATTGTTGGATGAAGGAATGAATGAATGATTGATTGAATCAACTATGTTTCATATAGATGAAATTATTTAGAGCCATACATAGAGTTAGTAGCAGAGTGAGGATCAGAAGAACCCAGTGTGCTTTGTAAGATACCATCTAACATCTCTCATATCTGAACTAGCCCATAATGAATAGCAGATTGTCAGGGACAGAAAGGGCAACTGGGGGTAAAGAGGGAATGCTTCTCAAAGATGGCAATATTCTGCCTTAAAAGGAATGTGAAGGGTGTGTGGATGGCTCAGTCATTTAAGCGACTGACTCTTGGTTTTGTCTCAGGTCATGATCTCAGGGTCATGAGATTGAGCCCTGTGTCAGACTCTGTACTCAGCAGGGAATGTACTTCTTTCCCTCTCCCTGTACTCTGCACCCTCCTCTCCCCTCACATGCACGTTCTCTCTCTCAAAAAAAAATTAAAAATAATATATATATTTTTTAAAAAGTATGTGAAATTTAGTTACCCTCAAGGTAGTGATGTGAGTAGGTACAGAGGCCTTACATGGTGGAGGGCACAACACCATAAAACAGAGGCATGAAGTAGTGTTGTAAATGCAGGTAGTGTGGCTTGATTCTACAGTGAGAAAGAGGGAGAGGAGAGAAATGAAACTTGAGAAGCGGGCAAGGGTCAGGTGAGAGACTAGACCTTATGGTCAGTGGGTTTTCAACTTTACAGCAAAATGTTTTATTCCAAAGCAATTACTCTGAAGAATCTCAACGCAGAAGGCAAATACAGAGTAGGATTTTCCTGTCTGAAGTGGGAATGGAGACCCCAGCCCAAATAGCATCGCCTTTGCTTTCTTCCTTCTTTCCAACTAAGGCATTCCCATAGGCTCCATATGAACTCAGTCTGAGAACCATGGTGCCAGTGATGGGAGTCACTAACTGGCATGAAGCAGATGAACTGATCAGATGGTTATTTTAGTTAAATCCTCCTTAAGGCTATGAGGAGAAGAATGGACATAAAAAGGCTAAAGAAGAGAATATACAAGGAGTCTATGGCAGAAGGAGAAAGGATAGAGAATTGTGTTAGGGGAAAAAACCCCAGAAATACATATCTGATGACATATGGGAGTAGGAAGTTGGGGAGGGTCAAGGAACTCTCTAGGTGTCTAACTTGGATGTATCTGCCATCGGAGAAGGACCAGAGATAGGGGGTGTCTGAGAGACAGGTGTGAAGGGAAAAAGGATGAGTTCACTTTCTGACATGTTGAATTTGAATGAGTGATGTCCACAGGATGTCATATGTACATGCCTGAACCTAAAGAGCAGTTGTGATATGTCAGTGAGCCACCAAACATCTTCACCTGGGGTATGAATAATGGAGCAATATTCTCCGAGAGGGACTGGGCATCTAAAGACCGGGGGACACTTGGGGCGGAAGTGGGAAAATGAATGAAATGGGTGAAGATATGAAGAGACACAAACTTCCGTTATAAAATAAATAAGTCATGGAGATGAAAACACCACATAGGGAATATGGTGAATAATACTGTAATGACATTGTATGGCGACAGAGGGTCACTACACTTACTATAGTGAGCACTGAGTAATGTGCAGAAGTGTCAAATCACTGTGTTATATAACTGAAACTCATATATATCAACTATACTTAAGAATTAAAAAAAATAAAATGCAGAAACATAAAGACAATGGGATTCCTGAGAAGTGAAGTAAAAAAACAAAAACTAATAAAAGTAGTAAAAGAAGGATTATTCTGGGCGCCTGGGTGGCTCAATGGGTTAAGGCCTTTGCCTTCGGCTCAGGTCATGATCTCAGGGTCCTCCCGATCGAGGCCCACGTCAGGCTCTCTGCTGAGCAGAGAGCCTGTTTCCTTCGCTCTCTCTGCCTACTTATGATCTCTCTCTGTATCAAATAAATAAAGAAAATCTCAAAAAAGAAAAAAGAAGGATTATTCTAATTTTCTTTCTTTTCTTTCTTTTCATTTTTTACTTTATACCTGGCTTACATATCTTAGTATCCTACAGCAGTGAGGGTGGGACTAGAGGTTGGAAGCCAAGACAAGCTGGTTTTAAACAGTACTATGCTTGGGACACCTGGCTGGCTCAGCTGGCAGAGCGTGTGATTCTTGATCTCTGGGTTGTGAGTTCAAGCCCCATGTTGGGTATAGATTACTTAACTTAAAAAAAAAAAACTTAAAAAAAGGTTGTTATGCTTATTAGTATTAAATAAGGAGGTGAATCATGTTATACATTGGTATGTTTTCATTTTTCTAAATGCTTTTGTTCCATCAGTCCTTGAAATAGCCCTACAAGTTACAGAAGAAAGTTACTAATATCCCATTTTCATGATGACAAAAGGTGAGACCAGAAAAGCTCAGTGACGACAATGATTTTTACAAACTATGAGGATTAGTATAAGAAGCACTGGTTCCTCGGGTCATTTTATTTATTCATTTTTTCAGTAAGTAGTTTCAAAAAAAAAAAGATCTGTGGAATAAAAATTGCTCAAATTCACAGCACCTGGGAATGGCTCAGCTGGTTAAGCATCTGACTTGAGATCACGTCATGATCCCAGGAGTCCCGGGATGGAGTCAGGCTCCATGCTCAGGGGGGAACCCGCCTCTCCCCCTCCTCCCTGCTCATGCTCTCTCCGTCCCACTCTCTCTCAAGTAAATAAATCAAATCTTTAATATAAATAAGTAAAAACTGCTTAAGTTCTATCAATATAATTCATTTCTTTCCTCTCATGTTTGATTTTCTTATATGAGACTCAAAAATTAAAGATGCTAGGGGCGCCTGGGTGGCTCAGTTGGTTGGGCGACTGCCTTCGGCTCAGGTCATGATCCTGGAGACCCGGGATCGAGCCCCACATCGGGCTTCCTGCTCAGCGGGAAGCCTGCTTCTCCCTCCCTCGGTCCCTCTGCTTGTGTTCCCTCTCTAGCTGTGTTTCTCTCTGTCAAATAAATAAATAAAATCTTTACAAAAATATTAAAGATACTGTATGGGGCATTAGAGAAGACAACAGACAAGGCACTAAGACTTCTTGGTTCCATTCCCAAGTCTCTAAATAGAAGTTGACCCTTGAGGGGCGCCTGGGTGGCTCAGTTGGTTGAGCGAATGCTTTCGGCTCAGGTCATGATCCCAGAGTCCCAGGATCAAGCCCCGCATTGGGCTCCCTGCTTGGCGAGAAGCCTGCTTCTCCCTCTCTCAGTCCCTCTGCTTGTGTTCCCTCTCTAGCTGTGTTTCTCTCTGCCAAATAAATAAATAAAATTAAAAAAAAAAAGAAGTTGACCCTTGAGCTATCACTTAACTTTTCTTGATGTTGAGTTCCTAATTTGTAAGTTTGTGGGTTAGAATAAGTTTGTGTTTCCCATTTTCTTCCCCCTCTCTTACAATGCAGATATACAACAGAGTTTTCCTAAAGGCCAAGAGATGGATGATATTTGGAGATCTCATGTACTTTTGCTAGTTGCATACTCAAGAAAAATAGTGCAGCCCCGTATTCATTGCAGAAATGTTTACAGTAGCCACGACGTGGAAACAATCTAAGTGTCCACTGGGTGAACGGATCAAGAAAATATGGTGTACACATATATGGAATGGAGTATTTTTCAGTCATAAAAAAGAAGGCAATCCTTCCATTTGCTAGGACACGGATGGACGTTGGAGGCATTGTGGTAAGTGAAATAATTCAAACAGAGAAAGATAAGTACCCTATGAATCTCACTTATATGTGGAATCTTAAAAACAAATAAACAAACAAACACCCAGTGGCACCTGGGTGACACAGTCGGTTAAGTGGAGCATCCAGCTCTTGGTTTCAGCTCAGGTCATGATCTCAGGGCTGTGAGATCGAGGCACACAACAGTCTCCGTGCTCAGTGTGGAGTCTGCTTGAGATTCGCTTGCCCTCTGCCCCCCCACTCACGTGTGCTCTCTCTCCCCCAAATAAATAAATAAATCTGAAAAAAAGAAGCAACCACCCCAGAAAACCCAAAACTACACTAAGTCATAGATACAGAGAACAGATTGGCAGTTTGGGCTGGTGTTTGGGGTGGGAGAAGTGGGTGAAGGGCACCGGAAGGCAGAAACTTTCGGTTATAAGATAACTAACTTCTGGGAATACAATGTACAACATGATGGCCATAGTTAACAATCCTGTAATGTATATTTGAAAGTTATTAAAAGAATAGATCCACAAGAAATTACAACTATATATGGTGATAGATGTTAAACTTTTTGTGATTAGTTCATAATATACAGATACATCAAATCACTATGTTGTACATGTAAAACTAACACAATGTTCTCTGTCAACTATATCTCAATTTTTTTAAGATAAAACTTTTTAAAAATAAATTAAAAAAGGAAGGCTAGGTTCTACAGGAACAAATTCAAGATCAGAAACTTTTACTAGTCAGTTGTATATCAATAACATAGAGAATTATTACTCTATCCTCCTTTTAGCGGAACTTTATTCAAGGGCAAGAACCACATTTGCTACATGTACCTTCCACTAGGTCATATTAGGTCACCTAATTTCCTTTATGTCTTTATCCCCACCTTCTGTCACCATTTTGCTCAGGCATATACTCAGTCTGTCAGTGTGGGAAGGATCATAATTACTGCTTTCCCACTGAATCTCCTCTTGTCTGATGAGGTATTGAAAGGAAAAGAGGAGGTCATTTAAAAGATTCTGCTGGTGTATAATTTTCAGAATATAAATTCTTACTGTGATATACCTTGTAACAATATTTTGAATTCCTATGCAACAATGTATAAAAAGAAAACCATAAAGGTTCATATTGTCTGAGACATATTTTAATATTTCAGACTCATTTTAAACCTCTCAGATCCAGACTCACTTTTATGCTGTCTTTCTAACAGAATGTTCCTACATCTTAGCCCCTGACTAGACAAAAACTAATCAAATCACTTTGAATAGCAGCACTTCTGCTTGAAGGATAAATTGCTCTAATACTGAAGGCTATTATGAGGGTGAACTTTAAGGAAGATGTATGCACAAAAACGGCTGAGTTGAGACCAGTTATTTCAGATTTTTGAATTCTCATTCATGTATTGATCATTTATTAATTAGTTCAATTAATATTTATTGAACACCTACCATTCGCCATCTACTATATACTAGGCACTGTAGAGAGGAATTCAGATGAACAAGGGTTGATTCCTGTCTCCAAGGGTTGTTGGTGATAAGTTGCCAGCTCAATAGGCAGGCTCTCCTTCCCTATGGAAATGAAGGCCATCTCACAGGCCCCAGGAGGGCCCACATCCACCCTGCTCCTCCCCCGCCCCCATCTGCACTGCTTCCTGTTTCCAAATAATGTCATCAAGCCTCCTGTTTCCAAATGAGGTCATCAAGCCTCAAGCTGAATGCATGCCTAATCCATACAGGAATTAACACTGGGTGTGGGAGAACGAGGTACAATTTTGCAAATAGGGGCATCTGGGAGGCTCAGTCGGTTAAGCATCTACCTTTACATCAGGTGGAGATCCCAGGGTGCTGGGATCAAGTCTGCATATCAGGCCCCCTGTTCAGCGGGGAGCCTGCTTCGCCCTCTGCCTGCAGCTCCCTCTGCTTGTGCTCTCCCTCTCTCTCTCTCTCTGACAAATAAATAAATAAAATCTTTTTTTTTTAAGATTTTATTTATTTATTTTTGCGTGAGAGAGAGTGAGCATGAGTGGTGGAGGAGAGGAGGGCAGATAGAGAAGTAGACTCCCCACTGAGCAGGGAGCCTGATGCAGGACTCAATCCCAGGACTCAGGATCATGACCCTACCTGAAGACAGATGCTTAACCGACTGAGCCACCCATGTACCCCATAAATAAGATCTTTAAAAATTTTTTTTCTCAAATAACTATAGTATGAAAGAAAGGAAACTATATAAATAGCTATAAGATAAATTATGATGATGTTCCACATTGGTAAAATGCTTTCCAATCTAGAAAAGTTTTCTGTACATGTCATGGCATCCCCTACAACAATCCTATGAGGCAGGGATTTTTACCTCCCATCGGTAAATGATAATACTGAGGTTCTAGGTGGTGAAGCCATCTGCCACAGATCACACGGTAAGCAAATTAGAAGCAACAGCCCTCAGATGGATCTACATTTCTAGTGGCCTGAGCTTTCAGGTATAGGGAAGTGACCTCAGTCAGCCCGGTGGCCATGGGGCCTGAGGCACCCCTGTGGGCGGGGCGGTAAGACGGTGGTGAGGGGTGAACAGTACTGAGAAGAGGGAAACCTATCAGGGGTGAAACAAGAGAAGCCTCCTAAAGAAGGGATGACTTTTGAGTTGGGCCTTAAAGGATGGCTGGGAACTCAGGAAAAGATCAGAGGCAAGATGAGTCTGGAGAAAGAGAGTATCACCGAGATGAAAATAGAAAGATACATAATATACTGAACAAGTATCTCAACTGGAGTACAAGCACTGAGAGAGAAACAAAAGATACAAGGGACATAAGAATTCTGAAACCAGGTCTTAGACGTCATGCCAAGGACTCTATTTTAGTAGGCAGTGGGGCTCCGTCTGCAATGCTGGAAGGGAGACTGTGGGGACAGTCACAATAGGAAACCAGGTTCTTCTGATACAGCTCTAGGTAGATGGTAGAGAGAGGAGAGCTCAGAGGGCAGAAACCAGGAAGGGGAGGGGCGGTTCTGGTGGTGAGACCAGAGATGAGAGTGTGTGACAGCCCCAACTGAGGCTAGGACATCCACAGTGGGAGAGACGGGTTGGAGTCTGGCTGGTGGTCCGACTTGCCTACTGGGTATGGGTGATGGTGTGGAACAGAGGAACCAAATGAGACTTCAAAACAAAAACAAAAACAAAAACAAAACAATGCCACAGAGGCGGGTTTAGGGAAATGGCAGAGAGAGTGCTCTGCTGGCCCAAATGATCCAATGTGGAACCTCCAGCTCATGCTGCCCAAAGTCACCACCAAAATTTCGGCTCCATCTTTAACTGTGTGCCTCGCACACCTTATCCTTCAGAGCAGGAGGATGGATGGAGATCAACGAGCCCATTCCTCCCGAGGCACGAGCTTTGCCTCTAATCCAGAAATGTGATCTGCTCCTCTCTATGGCTTATAGTTGTATTATGTTATTGTTGTAGTTGTAGTTGTTACTATGTTATTCCTCGTGGCTTTCCTCGGGATCCTCTCATCCACCGTCAGACGGATGTCCTTCTCTATGGTTCCTCCTATGTCCTGCTGTGTCACTGGCTAGCGACAAGCAGTGACTGACTTGTCAGCTCCCTAATTACAGGACGGTCTAATTACAGACATGTTACACTTGCAAGGTATTATTACCGAGGCCTCGTCTGTCATCGCCCAGAAGTAACCTAGCGAAATGTCATCACAATTGTTAGGGAACTGGTATAAGGAACGATGTAAATCCCCCCATGCATGCTTGGTCCTGGGAATGCCTTGGATTCTGGAGAGGAATCTGCTGAGAGGGCCAGAGGGAAAAGATGAGGTAACAAAGGAGAGCTGAGAGAACAGGAGTGTGAGGAATGGAGACGGGCCACTAAGCTGGATTCTTCACGGCTGTTGAGTGTGGCACGGCAGTTTCCTGTGTCCCTCACCCTAGTTAATCCTTGCCCTTCTCACCCTGAGAAAAGTTTGTGTCTGTTTGCTTAAGCCTAATAACATTTGTATTCTCAGGGCGCCTGGGTGGCTCAGTTGGTTAAACGTCTGCCTTTGGCTTGGGTTGTGGTCACTGGGTCCTGGGTTCGAACCTTGTACTGGGCTCCCTGCTCCTTGGGGAGTCTGCTCCTCCCTCTCCCTCGGCCCCTACCCCATGCTTTTGCATGCTCTCTCTGTCTCAAATGAATGAATACAATCTTTAAAGAAAAAATAACATGCGTATTCTTGTTACGAGGAGCTATCAATGGTAGCAAGTGGAAAGTTTGTTTTATGATTGTTCTACAAGGATGTAAATCTATTCCTGTAAAGGATTTCACCTCTGGAGGGACATGTTGGTTCCCTTCCAGGAGAGAGCTACGAAAGACAGCTTCTACACACCTGATCCCAATGTGTTTGCCAGGAAGGCTCCAGAAATGAGCCAGGGACAGAAGAATTAAGAGAAGGGATATGAGGGAGGGAAAACCTCGCCAGTGCCTATCAGACTACCATGCTGGAAAGACTCCTCAATGAGAAAAGTAGTGGGCACCGTCCTCCGGACTTCCTGTATATTTGCGAATAGCCAATAGTGAGATTACTTTCTTTCTGAAAATACCCCTGGAAAGTCTTCCAGATATGATTTCCTTCCAGTGTTGTGAAACCCAAGGGATATCCTTCTAACTCCAGATGTTTGATATCTCAGGATGGTTAGGCTCCAGGAGAATCTTCTGGAAAATTCGTATGAGCTACACCAGCTCACAAGCAAAAGCTCTGGCCATATCAAAGGGTGTGAACACAGTGGAGGACAGCTTTGGACCCTCAGCATGCACTTACTGGAGGAGTTGACATAGTTTTGATAAAGTCCCTGGGGCCCCAACTATGGTCTGAAGATCACCGACATCATCTACACGATGATTTAAGAAGTCAGCTAGGCTGTGGGACTGCTCGAGTAGGTCACTATGTCTCAGCAGCAATGAAGGCAGAAAGGTTTTCAGCTGATGTGCAGACTAGGAAACAAACTGTGCAATGCAGAAATTAATTGAGCCGTGGGTTTTGGCAGTAGAGAAAATTCACTGATTCATGGATTCACTCACTCTCTTGTTCAATAATATTTAGTGAGCAATTCCTACCTGGAAAGCATTGTGTAAGACATTGTGACTCTAACTGGGAGCTAAACAGAGGCAGCTTCTAGCACTTTCACCCTCTAGGCCGCCACCATTACGCCACAGTATATCAAGAATATTAAAATACACCCTCATCAAGCATTAAATAGACATTGCTATGCAATTTTTGAAAGGATTTTCAAAGTACTTGTATTGAATTTGTTCAGAGTAAAACATTATATTTGTTACCGTGCTTTAAATTTTATTTATATATATAATACTTTATATATATATAAAGACTATATGCATACACATACACAGCTGGGGTGATTTGTAAGACTAAAGTATAAAGGCAGGCCATTCTTGCACAGTTGTGCCGGCTGGGCACAACACAATGGTAGAGGGCACCATTCACATTACATTAATTATAGATTTCCATGTTTGCTCCTAGAATCTTCCAAAACATAGGACTGAGGTGTCTTAGGAAAATAATGTATTTTTCTGACTTTCATTAAGATGTTATATGGGCTGGTTAGCATTAGCTATCACATTGAAGTTTTTTGATAGCTAATTCCAGGCCCATATATATTTATATTTGAGGACCTAGGCACTGGAGGCCTTAAAGAAAAGTCTTCCACGTTGGAGACATAGAATTATTGGTAGGCCTTCTAAAGTATCAGTTGACCTGTGAGCTCAGACCCTGGCAATATTCCTGGAGTCTCCACATCATACTTAACATACAATTCTTCAGAATGCTCATTATGTGCTCAACTCTTCCCTTTTCCTCGTGGGCAACTAGACTATACTTCCCAGCATCCCTCACTACTGGGCGAAGCCATCTGAGTAATTTAAGGCCATGAAATATTAGTGGAGGTGCTAGCTGGGCCTATAAAAATCTCCTATGGCAAGTTTTCCGTCCTCTCTTTTCCCATCAACTGGCTTAAGACAGAAAACTGCAAGGGCCTGAAGAAAAACGGAGCCACAAGATAGAAAGTTCCTGGGTCTCTAAGTGACCATACGGAGCCCTCACCAACCCATTTTGCACCAGAACACATTTGCTAAGGGGGTCTCATACAGCCATCAAATCTATAGGGACAGTAATAAAATACAGTGTTTAATGCCATAAAACCCAGAGCCAGAATACCTGTGTTTGAATCCGACTCCTGATCTTTTCTAGCTGTGAGATCTTTGTCAAACTTACCTAAATGTTTGCCTCACCTTCTTCATACATGAAATTGGAATAATAATTACACTTAACCCTTAAGTGTGTTGTAAGATTTAATACATGTAAAGTATGCCTAGACCCATGTCTCAAATGGCATGAGTGTCCATGAGCACTATTCCGAGGCTGATACTTGAACATTCTGACGATGCATATGCTCAGAGACGTGCAGAATAAGACTGCCAAGGTTCCAAGACCAGGTTTGTCACCAAGTCCAGATCTTCCCCAGACCCTTCCTTCACTCTAAAATGCCATCCATTTCTGTCGCCCAGAAAGGGTAACCTTGCAGAACCCCTACAGCACAGGAATGGACTATGTTGTGAGGTTTGGATAGGATGGGGTTGCCTGGGGAACCAAGCGAACGGGCCGCATCACCCTATGCAAGGTACTTGGCCAGGGTGAAGTAGCGGACCAGCTGTTCACCAACGATTTCACTTCAAGATCCCTATCACATTCCGAAAAACAATAGACCACCTCAAAAAAATTCTTTTTTGCATGAGGTGTATCTATTGATATTTACGTTAGAAATTAAACTGAAAATGTTTAAATGTTTATGAGTTATTTAAAACTAAGAATAGACCCTTACATGTTAACGTAAGTTAGTACTTTTAGTGAAAAATAACTATACATTCAAAATAAAAAAAATAATAAATAGACTGGCACTGCTTTATATTTTTGAAAATCTCGTTAAGATCTAGCTTAAAGAGGCCAGCTGGATTCTCATATCTGCGTCTGCATTCAATCTGTTGAGATATCATTCACCATCATTCTTCAGCCTCCAGAAAATTCCACCAGGCATTCATGAGAGAATGCAACTGAAAAGAACAAATGAAGTCTTTATATTACTATAAAAGTAATTTTGACCTTGTGGCACCCTCCCCCGAATGAGTTTTAGGGACCCCAGGATCTCAGACCCCACTTCAGGTAGAAGTGCTAGAGCATGCCACAGTGCCCGGTGCTCGCTCACTTCTGAATGGTTCTCCCTGTTGGGCAGGACTTGTGATACTAACAGCCTGGGTTTTATTCGGAGTGCTCATGCCTTACTGTATCCTGAGGAAGATGCATTACATGGGTTATTTTAATTTGAAGAAGAAATAAGGCACGAAGAGTTTATTGGTTTCACCCACGGTCAACTCTCTGGAATCCCAATCGTGGGTTTTCTTTCACTCAATCGAACTTTATACTTGGCCCAGATACTATACTGAAGTATCAACATAGTCCACTATTAAGTTAATAAATACAGATAAAGTGACGAGAGTACACCTTCCACAAGTGACCTCAGCTCTCGTCCAATCCCACCTTGAGGTTATACTCAGCGTTTTCTATGCATCTTAACACAGACTCAACTCCATGATTCAGTAACCAGAGACAAAAATTTTACGATGGTTTTATGGGAGAGGAGTGCAGAAAGATAACTTACACCACACACTACCTACAAGAAAGTATGTTCATTTCTCTACTGGAAATGTCCACCATGTTTTCCCCATATCTGATCACTCCATCTCTCCTGTTTCTCTTCTCACAGAGTCACTTAGAATCTCACTTTATTATGGAAGAAAATGTAGGTTTCCCCTTTAGTTTATACCTCCCACTCTACCAAAGAAAATCCAGAGATCGGTGACTACTGCTGCTCCTTTGAATGCCCCTCAGGGAGCACAATTCATTTGGTCATGCCTGGAATAACTAATTAAGGAAGATGTGATTACAAAAACTCTTTACTTCTGTCTTTCATTTCTACTAAAGTATCATAGAAGTGACCTCAGCATCAAAGAGCTTGAGGCAATCTCAACAAAGTTGTCTGATTTATACTCCTGTGACTATGATACCGCATTCTTCTCCAACAGATGCATTTATACGACTTATAGATAAAGGGTGTCTGTGAATTTCTCTACACGTAGCTTTGCAGTCTGAAAGGTTGAGTTTATGCTGTCAATAAAATCTATATTCTGTTGTATATTATAGCGAGGCAATAGAGATGAGTTCAATATATTCCTGCTTCACCTTCATATGTTTGGGAGAAATTCTCACATCATTACTCTGTCTTCTCTTCTCCAGGCTAAATAAACCTATCATTTTCTTTAATTTGAAACTCACATTTTATTCTTTCATCTTTTCCTTAGCTTTCCATAGACCCCCTCCAATTCTTCCATCTGTTCTTTTAAACTTGCAGGCTCAAATTGTACCCAGTCTCTAATAAGTTTGATTTTTAACCATGTAACATACAGCATATGTGATTATAAGAATTGATTCATAATTTTTTCAGTTCATACTGATGACATCAGCCATCAGTAACATGTTAATTTTAAGATTAAATTGACAATTCCTCTCCTATATCATAGTGAACTAGCTACTAAAATTGGAAGCAAAGAAATAGCAATAAGAAGTTAAAGAAATTATTATTTAATATTACTTAATGAGAAATCTCAAATACATAAACCACACTGAACTTTTTATTTTTTTTATTTTTTTTAATTCCCTTTATTTTTTAAATTTTTATTTATTTATTTATTTATTTTTTTAGGATTTTATTTATTTGACAGAGAGAAACACAGCCAGAGAGGGAACACAAGCAGGGGGAGTGAGAGAGGGAGAAGTAGGCTTCCCGCCGAGCAGGGAGCTGGATGTGGGGCTCAATCCCGGGTCTCCGGGATCATGACCTGAGCCGAAGGCAGTCGCTCAACCAACTGAGCCACCCAGGTGCCCCTACACTGAACTTTTTATAGTGGAAGCTGCAGAAACTATGTGTGACTCCATCCAAATCCCCCTTGAAAGGACAAGACCAAGTGTTTATTTTTATGATATGTGGCCCAGATCCCAAGCAATGCTGTGGACCAATGATAAGCACTTGACCTAAGGTCAACCACCACTGCCAAACCAAAGATTAGTCAAATTCTTTCACTTGAGAACTTAAATTCAGAGTCACAAAAATGAAATCAGCCAATGGTGATGGAGCTGCAAGGTCACGTGACTTGGGCCCTTCTGGGCCCTTTACAAATTATTGATTGCCATTGTTGAAGAGCAGAGACCAAGAGAAGCAAAACTGGAAGAGATTTTGTGATTGCCAAAGAGTTCAAGAAGGACAAAGAAAGTCAGCCCCAGCACCTTTCGTTCACCCATTCTCAGGAAGGTTGGCCACCTTTTGATTTCCATGTCTGAATGATTGCATAGCATAAATATACCACAACTCCCTTCTTTCATGAACTATTTTGAACAGATTTTTGTTTCTGTTTTTGTTTTAAAGATTTTATTTATTTATTTGACAGACAGAAACACAGCGAAAGAGGGAACATAAGCAGGGAGTGTGAGAGAGGGAGAAGCAGGCTTCCCGCCGAGCAGGAAGCCCGATGTGGGGCTCGATCCCGGGTCTCCGGGATCATGACCTGAGCCGAAGGCAGTCACTTAACCAACTGAGCCACCCAGGCACCCCTAGTTTGAACAGATTTTTAACTCTTGCAAACAAATGATTCCCAGCTAAGACCATCTTCACCACCAGATAACTTAGGTATGAGATGCATGATGCTCCAAGTCTGACACAGCCCTGGATATCCAACACAACCCTGCCCGAACCGCCACTCTTCAATGGCAAAAGATGTTCTCATTGAATCTCCTAGACACACACAGAAGGTCTTTCTGCTTCCATGACAATGCCAGTGACCCAACAGTGACTTGAAAACGGTTTGCTGGTTACTAGGTTTCATAACAAACAGTAGTGATCTGTTGTGGACTTTTTTATTTATTTATTCGTTTTAGAAAAAGTACAGTAATCCCAGGGCACCTGGGTGGCTAAGTCAGTTAAGCATCCAACTCGTGGTTTCAGCTCAGGTCGTGATCTCAGGGTCATAGGATCAAGCCCCATGTTGGGCTCCACACTCAGCTCAGAGTCTGCTTCTCCCTCTCCCTCTGCTTCTCCCCCTGCTCTCTCTCTCTCTCTCTCTCTCTCTCTCAAATAAATAAATAAATAAATAAACAAACAAACAAATAAATAAAATCTTCAAAAAAGTTATAGGAATCCCCACTTATCTACGGGGATACATTCCAAGACCTCCAGTAGGTACCTGAAACTACGGACCCTATAAAACACTATGTTTTTTTTTTTCCTATCCATACATACTTCTGATAGAGCTTATCAATTAGTCACAATAAGAGATTAACAACAATAATTAAATGGAACAATTATAACAATATACTGTAGAAAAGGTTATGTGAAGGTGGTCTCTCTCTTTCAAAATATCTTACTGCCCTATAGTCAACCCTTTTTTCTGTGATGATATAAGATGTCTGTGTAATGAGACGAAGAGGAATGACACAGGCATGTGACAAAGCACTGGGCTACTGCTGACCTTCCAGGAATTCATCAGAAGGAGGATCATCTTCTTCCAGACCATGGTTCACCACGGGTGAGTGAAATGGCAGAAAGCAAAACCACTGATAAGGATGAACTACTATATTTAGCAATTTGGTATAAAAAAGAAAAGAAACTTGGGTAAGAATACTTCTAAACATTTTATAAAAAGTCTCTTCTTCAACGTCCACTTAAGTACATACTTAACAGGTTAATTAATGGTTCTTGAGGAAGAGAGTTCCAGTGGATAATTCCACTTACTAATATGTAGACAAGGTGATAATAGAGTATAAGAAATAAAATTAGTATTTATTTATTTTTTAGAGAAAGAGAGAGAGAACATGAGCAGGGTGGGGTGTGAGGGGGGACAGGGCAGAGGGAGAGGGAGAGAGAGATTCAAGCAGGTTCCATGCCCAGCACAGAGTCCCATGTGGGGCTCGATACCATGACCCTGAGATCATGACCTGAGCTTAAATCAAGAGTCGGAAGCTTAACTGACTAAGCAACCCAGGAGCCCCAATGATATTTAGATTGAAGAGAGTCAAGTAGGTACTTGGAAGAAGATTTTGATGTGGTACTAATGTGTTTTAGAAGGCATTAATGATTTAAAAAAAAGAATTTAAACACTCTGTAATTCACCCTTTGCTCATTTTGTCCTAATCATTTTCCTAATCATCCAATGTGTATTATATTAAGAGTAAAAGAAAAAAGAGTAGAAGAATTTTAAACATAAAAAAAGAATTATCCAGATGAAATGAAGTATGAAAAACAGAAAAATAAGAAGAAAATCAGGCAGAAAAAGAAGAAATGAATATAGGTTAATATGCTCAGGAGAGAAACTGGTTGGAACATGGACATTGGGAGGAACATCTGGTAAAATCGGATAACATTTTTTTAAAGATTTTATTTTATTTTATTTTATTTTATTAATTTTATTTTTTACGTAGGCTTCATGCCCAGTGTGGAGCCCAATATGGGTCTATAATTCACGATCCTGAAATTAAGACCTTAACTGAGATCAAGAGTTGGACACTTGGGGCGCCTGGGGGGCTTAGCCAGTTAAGTGTCCACCTCTTGGTTTTGGCCCAGGTCATGATCTCAGGGTCACGAGATGGAGCCCTGTGTGGAGCCCTGTATTGAGCACTGCTTCCGGCTCCACACTCATTGGGTAGTCTGCTTCCCTTCTCCCTCTCCCTTTGACCCTCCCCCTGCTTGCACATTCTCTCTAAAATAAATACAAATAAAATAGTTAGAAAATTAGAAAAAGAGGAGCTTGCGTGGCTCAGTCGGTTAAGTATCTGCCTTTGGCTTAGGTCATGATCTCAGAGTTCTGGGATGGAGCCCCATGTTGGGCTCCTTGTTCAGTGGGGAGACCGCTTCTCCCTCTCCCTCTCCCTCTGTCCCTCCCCACGATGCACTCTCTCTCCCTCTCTCTCTCTCTCACACACACATAAATAAATTGAATTGATTGAATAAATAAATCTTTTTTAAAAATAAGACAAAAAAAAGTCAGACGCTTAACCAACTGAGCCACCCAGGCATCCTTTAAATTAAGATTTTATTTGTAAGTAATCTTCACACCCAACATGGAGCCCAGAATTCACAACTCCAAAACCAAGAGTCACACACTCCACTGACTGAGCCAGTCAGGTGCCCTAAAGCTGATAAATTATTTTAAAAGTTAATAATATAGGTTGCAGAAAGGAAGGAATGGTATGTACAGCAGAAGCAAAAGAGTGTTCACAGAAGGGGCGCCTGGGTGGCTCGGTTGGTTAAGTGACTGCCTTAGGCTCAGGTCATGACCCCGGAGACCCGGAAGTGAGCCCCGCATCGGGCTCCCTGCTCGGCGGGAAGCCTGCTTCTCCCTCTCTCACTCCCCCTGCTTGTGTTCCCTCTCTGTGTTTTTCTCTGTCAAAGAAATAAATAAAATCTTAAAAAAAAAAAAAAAGAGTGTCACAGAAGAGAAACAGCTCAGAGTGGAGTGAAGGAAGCAAGCTGCATTGATTATATGGGGCCAAATTATAGGACACCAGGCCTATGAGTGTCAGGCCTATGAGTTTCAACGTAATATGAAAGCTAGTTGGTATGAAATTTGGAAGAGAAATGATATTATATCCTTTTATTTGGGGGAAAAATTGACATGGGTTCAGCATCATTGAAGGGAAGGGAGGGAAAGAGGTAAATGGTGGCATCAGGAGATGACTGTAGGAATGTGGACCAACACAAGAAACACCTAAACAAGGATGGTGGTAGTAGAAACAAAAAGAAAAAAGTAGACTCTGAATGAGAATGTAACTAAAGATTAATGTGTGTGGTGACTGATTTGGTATAGGGAAAAATGAAAATGAAGGAATTCCAAAGGTTATTTATCTAATTAGTCAATAAACACATATGTCTACAAATACATATCCTCTGATGCTTCTATATCAGAGAAGGGTCATATTTGTTAGCAACCAAACTAAATCTAGTAACTTAGGCATAAAGGGAATTCATGGTAATATAGGTGCTCATACCATCAGTGAGAGCTGGGAGGGTCAGTCTTAAAAAGATGACAGATCCAAAAATGCCCTATAGCAATGTTTCCGACCTGAGTTCCATGAGAAAATTAAGTTCTGCCATTCTATAGTACAAATTACATATAATGACCTCACTCCTCTCCTATGCATCTAAAATGGTACTGGTTGGGGCACCTGGCTGGCTCAATCATTAGAGCATGTGACTCTTGATCTCAGGGTTGTAAGTCTGCATCCCATGTTGGGTGAAGAGATTACTTAAAAATAAAATCTTAAAAAAAAAAAAGAATAAAATGGTACTGGTTATGTGCCATCTCTGGCAGGATTGAGAAAATTGTCACTCAAATCATGTTCTGTTTCTGTGGCTTAGATGAGGCACCCCAATTGAAAAAGTCTGTCTGGGGGCTGAGCAGAAGGCACCAGAACAAGATGGTCTCGGCCACCCACTACTCACTGCCTTAGTTCTGAAATTTTTGCTTCGCTTGCTCAAGATTTAAAGTCCCAGGAACATGGGAAGAGTTCAAGTATCTGGGATGCTTCGGGGTGCCTTGGTGGCTCAGTCATTAAGCGTCTGCCTTCAGCTCAGGTCATGATCCCAGGGTTCTGGGATCGAGCTCCAAATTGGGCTCCCTGCTCAGAAGGAAGCCTGCTTCTCCCTCTCCCACTCTCCCTGCTTGTATTCCCTCTCTCACTGTATCTCTCTCCATCAAATAAATAAGATCTTTAATAAAAAAAAAATAGAGATGCTTTAAAATAGACCTTTTAAAAAAAAATCAGGGAATTTTGCAAGTTCACCAAAAATGAGGTCATCATGGGTGCACCTGGCTGGCTCAGTCAGTAGAGCATGAAACTCCTAATCTCAGGGTCATGAGTTTGAGCCCCATGCTGGGGGTAAAGTTTACTTATAAAAAAAATGAGAGATCATCATGTGCAAAGACAAAGGTTGGAGGGGAGGGGCTCGGCCTGCTTGGGAAGTGGTGAGAGGTGTGCTGGGGCTGGCGATAATGAGTCTGAGAGCTGAGGGCAGAAGATGAGGTGGGACATGCAAACATGTCATGAAGGGCTTGATATGTTCTCACAGAGTTTACACCTTATCCTCTAGATCTGGGAAAGTCACTGAAGTTAGTAAAGTTTGAAAGTGACATGATCAGACTTGTTTGTCACAACAGGAATACTGATGGGGGATGAGTTATAAGAAGGAAAGACTAGAAGAGTAGGGAAGCAATAGTATATATATGATACGCCAGGGGCAATGAGCTATTCATCCATGACTCTATGTACGTAAATCAAGACTCAGAAATGTTAAGTGACTAGTGTAGACAAGCGCAACTTGCAAGGAAAGAAGGAAGACTGAAACCACCAGGAAGCAAGAAAACCATCGAGAAATGAATTTAAATCACCCAGGTGATAAATGATAAGGTTTTGAAAAAAGGGAACGGTGGTAGCAGTGGAGAGGAGGAGACACTGAGGGAATGATAATAAGGCTGAAGGCAGGGTTGTGAGTCACTCTCAGATCCTATAGAATTATCTCAATACGTGTGACATAAAGGCACAGTCTGCAGTAAGTGAGGAAGAGAATGGAGAGGCCAGCATTGAGGGTTCCTCGGAGTTAAGGGATGAAGTGAGGAAAGGAGCCAACAGAGGGGACAGAGGAGCAGGAAGAGTATCAGAGATGCAACACCATGGGTGGGTGGGGGCATACAACACTGGAGAAAAGGGACACTTAAGAAAAGAGACCATAGGGGCAGCTGGCTGACTCAGTCGAGCATGTGACCCTTGATCTTGGGGTTATAAGTGTGAGCCCCATATTGGGTGCACAGATTACTTAAAAATAAAATCTTTTTTTTTTTTTTTAAGATTTTTATTTGACAGAGAGAAACACAGCCAGAGAGGGAACACAAGCAGGGGGAGTGAGAGAGGGAGAAGCAGGCTTCCCGCCGAGCAGGGAGCCCGATGCGGGGCTCGATCCCGGGTCTCCGGGATCATGACCTGAGCCGAAGGCAGTCACCCAACCAACCGAGCCACGCAGCCACCTTAAAAACAAGAGGTGGGGGGCACCTGGTGGTTCCATTGGTTAAGTGTCCAACTTTTGATATCAGCTCAAGTCTTGATCTCAAGGTTGTGAGTTCAAGCCCCGCATTGTGCTCCACATGGGTGTGGAGCCTACACACACACACACACACACACACAAAAAAAAAAAAAAAAAAA
>PITA01012075.1:0-63729 GCA_004023965.1 Spilogale gracilis | reverse complement strand
AAGCAACTGCCTTCAGCTCGGGTCATGATCCTGGAGACCCAGGATAGAGTCCCATATCGGGCTCCCTGCTAGGCAGGAAGCCTGCTTCTCCCTCTCTCACTCCCCCTGCTTGTGTTCCCTCTCTGGCTGTGTTTCTCTCTGTCAAATAAATAAAATCTTTAAAAAAAAAAAAAAGAGAGAGAGCGAGAGAAAGCACTCATGCAAGACAGGGCAGAGTGGGGGATTGTTGGGGGGCGGAGGGAGAGAGTGAATCTCAAGCAGGCTCCACGCCCAGTGCAGAGCCCGCCATGGGGGTCAATCTCAGAACCCTGAGATGATCCAAGCCCAGATCGGGAGTTGACAACCAACTAAGCCACCTAGGCATCTTTTTTTTTTTTTTTGGTCAGATCTCTGTGTATTGCAGGGAGAAAATGGATGGAATTTAGGGTTAAAAGCATGGATTTAAAAAACGGTGGAAAAGAAATCCCTTCTGTTTTAAGTTGAATAAGGATTTATAAACTTGTTCCTAAAATCATTTGTTTTATTATTATTATTATTGTAGTCATGAGTTTTGTATTACGGTTCTGGGTCCTGCAGGTAACAAAATCCTGATGTGGAAGCTGTTCCTATGAACTTCGGAGCCATCTCAGAGAGGAGTTGCCAGGCCCAGGCAGAGCCCTGGGAAGGAAGGATTTGGGATCAGACTGAACTCAGGGGAGGGCACAGCTTTATTCTCTGTGCCTTGTGTTCACCGTGTTTAGTATAGAGCGATCATTCCATCAGCCACCCATGACTAGAAGAAGGAATTTCTATTACTCAAGCCCAACCCAGAAGTTGGGCTCTATCAACCTCTATCAAAGGTCCCACGTCTGAGTGGAGAAGAGGTGGAGATAAGAGAGATCACAGGTCACAGACCCTGTGGCCCGGGTTGGGACAGAAGACTCAGCAGAGGTCCAGCCTCTTTGGAGGTGGGTGACAGCCCAGCCCTGAGAGCACAGGGAGTGTATGTGTCATGTCCCCATGGCCGTGAACTCCAGGGGAGCAGCACTGAGCCTGGGGTCTCAGAATCAATGTACTGATGAGCCTCAGGCACCGACTTGAGCCCAGAGAGGGATGGGGCTGAGCTGCCTGTGGGGACAGAGACGCCCCCTGGGATTCCTGAGCATTAGCCTCATCCCAGGACATCAGGTGTTCAGGGCACGTTCCAGCTGAGTTGGTGACAGGACCCCAATCACACTCGATGTCCCTGGTGTTTACTGCTGATGGGGATTCTGCCTCCTGGAGATTGTGACACCAAGGACAGCGGGGTGAGCACAGGTTGACCTGACTTCTGGAGGGGCAGAGATGCCCAGAAATGGCAGAATCCAGAAAACTATTCAACCAGAGAGGAGAAGGCTGGGTGTGTGTGTGTGTGTGACCAAAAATGAGGCCAAGGAAGTAGGCACCCCTAAGTCTTAACACTCTCTGGAATAAAAGGCTTAGCCCAACTTGGAGCATTTATCTGCTGTCTCCAGTCTAAATACTAGGACCTTTTTGGGGCGCCTCTGTGGCTCAGTTGTTGGATGTCTGCCTTTGGCTCAGGTCATGGTCTCGGAGTCCCAGGATCGAGTCCCTCGTCGGGCTCTCTGCTCAGCGGGAAGCCTGCTTCTTCCTCTCACTCCCCCTGCTTGTGTTCCCTCTCTCGCTGTGTTTCTCTCTGTCAAATAAATAAATAAAATCTTAAAACAAAACAAAAACTGGGCACCTGGGTGGCTCAGTGGGTTAAAGCCTCTGCCTTTGGCTTAGGTCATGATCTCAGGGTCCTGGGATCGAGGCCCGCATCGGGCTCTCTGCTCAGCAGGGAGCCTGCTTCCTTCTCTTTCTCTCTCTCTGCCTGCCTCTCTGCCTACTTGTGATCTTGCTCTCTCTGTCAAATAAATAATAAATAAATAAATAAATAAATAAATAAATAAATGAATGAATGAATGAATGAATAAATCTTTAAAAAAGAACAAAAACAAAAAACCCAAAACAAACTAGGACCTTTTCATGGGACCAGTTTCCCAACTCCCAGCAGCTGTGTTCTGGGCATCTCCATCTGCTCATCCAATTCCTTTGAATTTCAAATGGTAGGACTCTCTCTTACTGCCTGGGGGTAAAAAGTAATCAATAAGAAGTTGATGAAGGGTGGATACACTCAATTGGCAGATAGCCCCTTCGTATGCCCTCAGGCTGGGCTTGGGCTATTCAGTCTTTGGGGGAACTGCTTACTGAGATTCACTAAGCCAGCCATGGCCCTCCAGGCTAGGGTTCAGTGCCTACCTCTGATTGGGACACCAGGGTCCTGGCCAGGCACCTCAGATCAGGGGATACCTTTGTCCTAACTCATTTGGGACCTGATGGATCGTGCCACCCAAGTATCTACCTCAACCTTTTCCCTTTGGATGTTCTTAACTTTTGAATCATAAGGAACAACATGCTTCAGGTTGATTACCTGTTGGGTAAAGCTGTACAGTAGAATGAATCATTTGTGATCATTGTATGAGATTGTGAACTTGGCTGTGGGCGCTAAGGGTCCAAAGTGGCCCCCTTACACTTGCCTCTCCGAATCTGAAGCGTAGACACACAGAAGTCTGTGGTTCTCAGCTTCGGCCGAAGACCGGAACCTCCTGGGGTTTTAAAAAATACCACTGCTCTACTGCAGACCAATTAAATCAGAATCTCATAAGCGTAGCCAGGCATCGGTACTTTTAAAAAAGTGCCCCCAGTGTTTTAACAGGTAACCGGGGTTGAGAACTGCTGGGCCAGGAGAGCTTATCCTAACAGTCGTGCGTTCAGTGCCTGTCTTCGTGTCATGGCCTGTAAATAAAAGGATACCAACACTGCAGTGCATGAAGGGGCAGCTTGCAGCCAGGACCAGCTGGCCTGGGGTCCTGTCTTCCTGTCTGGCTTCCTGAGGGCCAAGGGGAATCCATATGGCACAGCTATAATCCCTCAGATACCCAGGTCTCACCTGTTGCCAGGCTTTGTTTTATGGCTCATGTTGGTGTATTTGGGGAGGATCTTAGTGCAGTCGGAGTGGTCATGAGGTCTGTTTCCTTGGACTCTGTTTCACTTTATAGCTTTATTGAAGTATAATGGACATATGGTAAACTGTACCTATTTAAAGTGTACAATCCAATAAGTTGTAATGTGTATGTAGCCATGAGACCATTGCCACCGTCTACATATTTGTCATCCCTTTAAGCTTCTTTGTCATCCATCTCTCTTTCCCCCCTCCCACATAACCACTGATCTGCCTTCTGTCACTGTATTTCCAGGATTTTATATAAATGGAACCCTACATATTGATACTTTTTCATTTGGCTTCTTTTACTGAGATATAGTTATTTTGAGACGCAGCCATGTTAGCGTATGTGTCAGTAATTCATTGCTTTTTGTGGCTGAGTTAGTGTCATTTTTGGACATAAGCGCATTTTTTTAATCCATTCCCCTTTTGATGGACAGACCTGGATTTCTGGTTTGGGGATATGAAAAATAAGGCTACCATGAATATGAATATTCATATATGAGTCTGTGCAGACATGTGCTTTCATTTTTTTTGGGTAAGTGACTAGGAGTGGGATAGTTGAGTCAGGTGGTAGGCGGATGTTTACCTTTTCGAGGGGCTGCCTGTCTCCCAGAGTGGTTGCCTCGTTTCCCAGTCCCCACCAGCAGTGTATGAGAATGGTCCTCTTTAAATGGATCCAGGAGTCCGTTTCCCTCTTCTCTTGGCTGATACAGGGTGCCTCCTTCTTTCCTGGGGGTACACAGGAGAGAGAGAGGAGGGTGGGAGTGAGGGACCAGACATCGATAGATGAATGGAAAGGTGGGTGGATGGATTCAATAAATAGAGTTGTTCCTTTCTACCTGCTGCAGCCATTCAAGAAGCAGCCAGTAGCTCCAGGCTAGATCACCCAAGTCGCATGATTGATTCAAGTCTTTCTGTGGCTGGATGATGGATATTTTTAACCTCTCCCCTGCAGGTGCCCTGACACCATGCCAGAATCCTATGCACCTGACACTGGGAGGAAGTAGAAGACTTCCTGGTCTCCTCTGTCCCTGGTCTCACCATGTCTTCGACTCAGGGCAGTGGGGAACATTGGAAGTCCCTGGAGTCGGTGGGCATCAGCCGCAAAGAGCTGGCCATGGCCGAAGCCCTGCAGATGGAGTACGATGCACTGTCCCGGCTCCGGCATGACAAGGAGGAGAGCAGAGCCAAGCAGAACACGGACCCCTCTCTCATCAGCTGGGATGAGCCCGTCCTAGACTTCTATAGCAAGCCGGCAGGAAGGCAGAAGGACCTCAAGCTCTTACGCGGTCTTTCTGGCTCTGATCCTACCCTCAATTACAACTCACTCTCCCCACAGGAAGGGTTATCCAACCACTCTACCTCCCAGGGCTCCCAGCCTGGCCCGGATCCCTGGCCCAAAGGCTCTCTGGCTCGAGACTATCTCTACATCTTTGATGGTTCAGATGAGGGGCTCTCTTTGTCCCCCGGGGGCCTAGGACCAGGGGACATAGAAGGCTCGTCCAAGAAACTGTCCCCACCTCCTCTGCCTCCGCGCGTCTCTATCTGGGACACCCCTCCGCTGCCTCCCAGAAAGGGGTCTCCCTCATCCTCCAAGATCTCCCAGCCTGATGACGTCAACACGTTCTCTTCAGTGGAGCAACCTCCAGGCAAACTGCTAGGGCGTCGCATCTTGGAAGAGGAAGAACAGCTGGGGGGTGGGGGTCCTCGGCGCCTCCTGGGGCCTGCGGACTATGACGGTATCAATGATGCAATCACACGGCTCAACCTAAAGTCCACCTACGATGCGGAGATGTTGCGTGACACCACGAGGGGCTGGAAGGAGGGCCGGGGGCCCCTGGACTTCAGCGGCAAGGACACTCCTGGGAAACCCGTGGCCCGGAGCAAGACCATGCCCCCTCAAGTGCCGCCGCGCACCTATGCCTCCCGCTATGCCAATGGGAAAAATACGACCCCGGGCAAGAACCGCCGGATTTCCGCCGCTCCGGTGAGGACCCCGTTGCGATCCTTCTGCCCTCCTTTCCAACTGCCATTCAGAAACAAAGAATAGTCCTTTCTTCTTTGTTGTTCCAAATCCAAGTCTGCTACCCACTCACCCTGTTAGTCCACTCCTCCCCTCTGCCCTTGTCTTCTGGCCCCTGGGCCCTGGCTGGAGGGAGGAAGAGGGGCACTAGGGGATACAAGGCTCCTTTTCAGGGCCGAGTTTGTACCCAGACAGCCCTTGTGGGGGCAGGTGTCTCGGTTCTTAGCATGTGCTCACTTTTTGAGGTAAGGACGGAACTGGGCTGAGAGGGGAGTCGTTGTGACTCATGGCCGAATGGCCTCGTGGCCTGGAGCAGGTTGCTTCTGCTGCTTTCTGACCTGCTTTGCCAAAGTGCTGCGTGGTGAGGAGGCTCAGTCGTGGCATCAGCCAGTATTTAGTGCTCACTGGTCACCAGACCCTGGTCCAGACCCCTCAACAACGCTGCCTGACAGTCCAAGGCACACAGCTCTGGTCTCTCTTGTTGCAGAGCTTGCTGGTTCTTGCTCTCTATCTCCTTCTGTCTTTCTGTCTGTCCGTCTCTCCCCTGCTCTGTCTCTGCCTTTCTCTCTCCTCTGTGCCCCTCTGCTTCTAGTTCTGTCTCTCCCCCTGTCTCTCCCCCTGTCTCTCTGCCTGTCTCTCTCTCCTCTCATTTACCACGGGAACTATACAGAACAAGATCCACTATCTTGGCCTATCTAACGTGCATAGTTCGGTGACACTAGTGATATTCATGTTGTTGCGTCACCATCCCTACCGGCCACCTGCTTTCACAGTGAAAATATTTAGAAAAGATGCAGTGTGACAATAATTTTGCTTTTATTCGTACACAATATAAAATAGCAAAGTATCCACACAGAAGTATGGGGAAGGTTCCAGGACAGCTTTGATCTTTTTTCTGGCTTAAATGGGTGTCCGTAGCGTTTCTGTGGGTGGGACCTGAGGCCCCCTGGATTGCACTCGTGGGTCTGGAAGCCCCGACCCCAGAGGGAGTCAGGTACCCTCACGGCCAGTGGCTTCCGTAGGAACAGCATTCCACTTCATTCCATCCCTGTTTCCTCCTTATCCATTGTCTGAGGGACACGGGGGCTTTCCCGCCTTGTGTCCTGGCAGCTAGGATCCTTCACAGATCTGGGAAAGCCACGTGGTCCTTCCTTCCTGTGCTTCTGCTAAGAGAGTCCCCCAGAGCAGAATCAGTTTCTGGGAGAAGTCACGACTCTGGAGCTCAGGGCTTTTTAAAGGCCCTGCTCCGAGAGGTGGGGCTGCTCCCGCTATTTATAGGGACAGGGAGATTCCTGTTCCCAGCTCCAAGTTCCGCACCCAGAGCGTGGCCTGCTCCGAGTCAGGCCACCCGGGTAGGTGGTCACCTCTTTTGCTGTCCATCTCTGTTGCCTCCTTCCACCGCCTCAGCCTTCCCCTAACCCCTGCGTGTCACCAGGGTTCGGAGAGGGATATTGGTCCGTGGTGTCCTTGAAGCTCCTTAGTTCTTAGGGGGAAATGCGGCCTTGGTCGGCCCCCGCTCAGCTCAGGGCAGGGGCTCAGCCCACCGGGCGGGGGAACCTCTCAGGCCCTCGGCCTGTCCCACCGCCCCGCCTCCGCCGGGCTTTCAGGCCGAGGGACCCTACTTATCCCAGGCCTGCAGAGCCAGCTCTGGAAATGGCTGGCTTGAGATGCCAGCCCGGTACCCCCGCTGCCAGCCTCTGCCCGGCAGAGTCCCCCAGCCAGCATCGGGCGACGCCACCAGGGCCTGCCAGCAGGGCAAACGTAAGTGGCTTTTGTTTTCTTACGGAGCCAGGGAGTGGTACTGAAGGGCATGAAAGTGGCCTTCAGTAGCCATTCTGTTCGCTGTCCCCTTGCCTCCCCTCCTCTCTGTCTCTCTGTCTCTGTCACTCTCTCACCCTCACTTCTGTGGGTTAATTGCTGACAGTGGTACTATTGTTGTGAGTGGGACACAGACTGGAACTTGGCAGCCCAAGGGCCTCACATGCCAACTGCCCCCCCTCCCCTCTGCACCCCTCCATACTCATGCTGGGAGCAAGGCTAATGAGAGGGGTCACTCAGAGGAAACAATTTGGATATTCAAATGAGGAGCTCAGTTGCTGCCATCTGCCCCTAGGGGCGGGGAGATCAGGAGAATAGGCAGCAGGAGGCCGAGAGGTGAGGCATTGCCCTGTGCACAGGCCAGAGCTCCCAGGAAGCAGCTGCTGGCAGAGGCCACCTTGCCCGGATGCAGCCTGGGGCTCATCTGAACTGCGGCTTCATTCCCATGGGGCAGCCTGTTGGGCAGAAACCTGCCAGGCCCCAGCTCCCCCCAGCACTTCCTCCTCTCTCCGCCTAGGCTGCAGGCCTTGCTTGAGGGCTTCTTCACAATGACTGAAAGCAGCTTGGGGCTGGCAGAGTGTCATCTGAGAGAATCCCCACCACCACACATAGGTTCTCAGCTAGGAAGTGGGGCCCAGGCACACTCCCCAATATTCCAGCTGATCACAACCGAGAGGCTCTTGAGGGCCAAGAGGAGCTAAGCCTTCTCCAGGTTCTCTCCTGCCCAGAAAGCTGCTTTGATACCTTCTTCCTCAAATAGCATTGACCAAGAGAAGGCACGTGTATCTGAGTCACCGCCTCGTCTGAGGGCTCTCGGTATCTCTCTGCTAGGGTCCCTGGGGCTTGCTGTGGGTGCTCTGGCCTCCGCCCTGGGTCCAGCTTCCCTGGGCACTGTTTGGGCAACCCACTGGCCCTGGCCACCACACTAGGATAGGGGAAAATAGCCGTCTACAGAGCCTTCCGCCACACCCCTGGGAGCACGCCCAGAAAGCCAGCCTGGGGACCAGCAATGCCGTGTGCTGCCTAACCTGGGTTGAGCTTATTAGATGCTGCCCCCCACCCTGCCTCACCCCCACCCCACCCCATTCCATTCCACCCTGGGAGACGAGGTTGGGCCACGTTCTTGTCCATCCCACCCAGACTTCGAGCCTCAGCCAAGACTTGAAGTTCACTTTTTCCACTTGGCTCCTGGTCTCCTAGGACAGCAGATAAAGATATTCCTGGATTTCCCACATTTTCCTGTGTCCCTGGATATTCAGTGCTTAAAAAGCCTTTACATCCAGAATCTCAGGGTTTAGATCTGGGAGCAGCCTGTGGGAGCGGGGCGCCGTGAGGGGAAAACGTGCCGAGTCAGCTGCTCTTCTCTTAAAGGTGGACTCACGGCGCCATACGATTGCCAATGGCCATGAATTGTTCGAGGTCTCAGAGGAAAGAGATGAGGAAGTTGCTGCATTTTGCCACATGCTGGATGTGTAAGAGTTAAAGAATGGGGTGTTGGGGAGGGTTCTGGGGTTGGGGAGGAGGGCCAACCCACTTAGAACTTTCTCTAGGAAGGAAGAAGAGCCATATTGAGTCATTCTCCATTCATGGCTACGGGGCTTTCTACAACAGGTGCTTGTGGGCTTTTTGAAATCTTAGAAGTTTCCCATTTTGGGCAAAGTTTATGAACCCTCAGTCTAACAGACAGATCATCCCAGTGGCCTCAGGCTTGGTGCCCTCAGGAGCAAATGCACCCTGGGTGGAGCCAAGAGTATATTACTTGGAGCTCAAAGAGAAAGGAAATGGAGCTGGGAGAATTTCTCAATGAATTTAGCCCAGAAAACTCTGTCCCCATAGAATTGTCCCTACCATGCAGTGAGACTTGGGAAACATTTTGTGACTGTAGCAAATGTGTCAAGTGCATGGTTTCCCAGAGCTGCCTCCCACTGCTCCCATCCTGGGCTGCAGACCTGGAGGGCTAGGCTGCACAGGGAGAGAAGGGCCCTTGGCCTCAGGGTGGGAGGGTCCCAGCAGGCGTCCTTTCAACTGCTCTCTTCTGAAGGCACAGCGAGGGTCCTTCTCCCTCTCTTCCTGCACAGCCTCCGATCTGGCTCTGACGTCCAAGACTACTCCCTCACCGGATATGTCTGGAGTGCTGTCACTCCGAGCCCAGAGCACCTGGGGGATGAGGTGAACCTGAAGGTGACGGTGTTGTGTGACAACCTGCAGGAGCCACTCACTTTTACCTGCAACTGTAAGTGGGGAGGGTGGAGCATCCTGTGAGCAGGGGCAGTGGTGCCCGTGGTCTGGGCTGTAGGATCCTTTGACCTCCAGCCCCACCCTGCCCGTGAACCTAATGAGGGGCAGCAGGGACACTCCTCTGGGAGACTGGCTTTAGGAGCCCGTGGCCATCTTCCCCAAGCCCAAACTGTCTGTCTGTCTGCTTTATCTGCGTAGCCGTGGTGCTGGAGTATGCTTAGCCAGGAAGAGGGCGATGAGCGTGGGGACGCCGAGCCCACGTGCCCCGGCTCCCCCCTCACTGCTCCCCTGCCCCACCCCGTACAGGTTCTTCCACTGTAGACTTGCTCATCCACCAGACTCTATGCTACACCCACGATGAACTGAGGGATGTGGACGTGGGTAACTTTGTGCTAAAGCCCTGCGGGCTGGAGGAGTTCCTGCAGAAGTGAGTGAACCGTGGGGAAAGCGGGTGGGAAGCGGCATCTGCCTTCTGCATGCTAGGATTGTCAGGGGGCTTCCTCAGGTGGTGTGGGGCTCGCGGCCTGGAGTGGCAGCCCCTCCCTCATCCCACGGCTGTTTTCTGGGCACACACGCAGCCACGTCGTACTTTCCCCAGGCCCTCTGTCTTCCAGCAGGGCTGGCCAGCTTCTGAGCCAAGTCTGCTGTGGAAAGAGCTTGGAGCTGGGACCAGGCAAAGACTAAGTTATATCTGCTTGCAAACATCTGTGTGTGAAGAGAGGCGGGTGTGGAGCTGAGGGGGAGAGGGGACTGTCAAGCTCTACTTCTCCTAGATTGTGTGTCTTTATGACCAGAGGCAGATGGAGGACTGGGCAAAAAGGCCCTTGTGGAACTTAGGCAAGAAGTTACAATTGCTCCCTTTTCCCCGGTTCCCTGCCAGTAGGCCTTTCCCCTGCAGCATGTGCAGCTGGTTATCCACCAGAGGCTTGCCTCCAGCTTCTCCCCATCTACGCCCTGGGCAGCAGGCAGCCTCCTGGAAAGTCTGATGTGGACCGGCTACAGCTGTGCCCTTTCCACTGCCCTGGGGCTCTGGGGGCTGGGGCGAAAGAGGCAGGGGTTATACATAACCCTCAGGGCCTAGGGCTGTGAGCCAGCTCTAGAATTGGCCAGAGGCAGCAGATAAGGAAAAAGGAGATGTGCTTTCCTCCCCAAGACTCTGGGTACCTACTGCCCATGTCCCCTGGTCACTCAGAGAAAGCAGGCTCTGGCAGTAGGGAGAGGAGGAGCCCAGATCTCAGTTCTTGGGAGTGCTGTATGAGTGCCACCACTGGCTCGAGATGCAAGGATGCTTCAGCAATGGCTAGATTGGTTCTTTTTTTTTTTTTTTTAAGATTTTATTTATTTATTTGACAGAGAGAAACACAGCGAGAGAGGGAACACAAGCAGGGGGAGTGAGAGAGGGAGAAGCAGGATTCCCACTGAGCAGGGAGCCCAATGCGGGGCTCGATCCCGGGTCTCTGGGATCATGACCTGAGCCGAAGGCAGTCACCTAACCAACTGAGCCACCCAGGTGCCCCTAGGTTGGTTCTTGACTGGGTTCTTCCCCCCTGGGGAGAGGAAGGGCAGGGCCCTGCGTGGCACAGCCCCAGAGCCCTGTTCAAATGTGTTCAGTGTGTACTCACCTTTCCTAGAGGAATGAGAAGGGGTCCTAGACTTGGGGTCTTCTGGCAGAGAGCACCCCAGGCACTGTTGTAAGGGAACAAGGGGCACAACGGGTCACACTAATATGGCTGGTTTGGTTTCTGGCTTGCCACTTTCTAGTTGTAAAACCCTGATCCTCAGTTTCTTCCCTTAGATGTAGTAAGGATTAAATGTAAGAATGACCCAGTGAGCAGGGAAGGGCCAGTCCAAAGGGAGGAGAGCATGGGGCTCCAGATCAGCAGGACACTCTAATAGTCCTTGAGTCCCCACCTTTGGTAGACAAGCTGTCAGGTTCTGACTTGCTGCCAAGACCTAGCCGGAGTGTTGAGCTTGAGGTCCAGCCGGATCAGTGGCCCCGGGGTCATGCCCCTCCCACTCCAAGCTGAGTATGCACAGAGGAAGGCCTTCCACAGAGAAGGCCAGTTAAGTCTCCAGGGGACCCCTGTCTCCACGACTCTTGGTCCCAAAGCCCCCCTCTTCCACCATGGCTCTTCTCTTCCCTCCCACCCAACAGAAAGCCTAGACCCCTGAGCCCCAGACACTGCCTTGGGTGGGGGTGGACAGACCTCCAGGGGTTCCAGAAAGCTGCTGGCTCCCGAGGAAGCCCTGTGGTTTCCTACCCTGGCTGAGCCCAGGCCGGTGCTAAGGGGGCGTGGTAGGTCCAGGACGTAGGCCGCTCTCCGATAAAAACCTTGAGAGGGCCCCAGGGGAGGGCTGGGTTTCCTGCTTCCTCCGCCACCCCCACCACACTCTTCCTTCCTCCTGGGGCACTCCCACCAGACCCCCTTGCCCAGCCTCTCCATCCCCAGAGATTAGCTCTGGCCCAGCGTTGGCAGGTTGGGACCTGGATCTGAGGCTTGGCCCCTTGGGATGTGGAGAACCCCTCAGTCCCAGCTGGACCCAGGCCAGTCTGAGGCCACCCCTTCTTGGGCTTCTGCACAGACTCCTCCCCTTTGCTCCTCTCCCCTCCATTTCTGGCCTAGATTCCCAGCTCTGCCGAGGAAGGAAGTCCCTTTCCGGCTTCTGTTACTGCTACCCAGCTGCTGGGACCCGGCCCAGGCCTGCAGTGCTGGTCTGCAGGACAGACTCCCTCTACCCCTTTCCTTTCTGCCTCTGCTGTGATTTGGGGGGGAGACAAAGGCTGGGTCCTGGAGGCACTCCTCCACTGAGTCTCAGGCCGGCAGAGTCTCGGGTGTTGTCGCTAGAGCAGTGAAGGGCCTGCAGGTGGGTGTTGGTCAGGAGGTGTGTAGAGATGCGTGTCCTTATTCACAGTTGTGGAGAAAGGGGAGGGGGAGACTTTTTTGGGCTTGGGAATGACAGACCTAGAATCTTTTAGGTTTATTTGGTTGGCCTCAGCACCCCAGCTGATGGTGAGGGGGTGGGAGACCGAGGACCGCAGCGTGGGGAATGTTGCTCAGGGAGCTCTGTGCCCCAGCCGGAGCACAAGTGACTTCCAAAGTGTCCTGTACACCAAAGCCAAGAGAATGGGGTTTAATCACTACTCCCCCAGAAGTCGCCGTGCTCCACGGAGTGATCGTGCTGTGGATATAGGTAATCAGTGCCAGGAAAGTGAGCATTAGTACAGGCCAAGGCCACGTGTATTAGGGGCTTTCCTTTAGACAGACGTCCGTTTCTTTTCCGGAGCTCCATAGTGACATTTTCTGGGAACCCAGGTAGTGCCTCCTCACTGCCCACTTCCTCCTATTTCTCTCTCCTCAAGGTTAAGGCATACATCTCCCCTCCCGCTGAGTCCCCAGGGTGCTAATGGTCTTACCCCCTGTCCCACCAGCAAGCATGCCCTGGGCAGCCACGAGTACATTCAGTATTGCCGCAAGTTCGATGTTGACATTCGGCTGCAGCTGATGGAACAGAAAGCTGTGCGCAGTGATCTGGCCCGGACGGTTCGTGTGGGGTGGAGTTGGGGAGGGGGACGGGGTGGGTGGAGGATGGCCGCACGGGGATGGGGAGATGGAATGGGCAGAAAGTGATACGAATGCATTCGGTTGGAGTAGGATAGGAGCTCTGGGTTGAGATAAAGGTACCACTCCTCTCTGAATAGGACACTTCTTATACAGGTGAATGATGACCAGAGCCCCTCCACCTTGAACTACCTCGTCCATCTACAAGAGAGGCCAGTCAAACAGACCATCAGCAGGTGAGCACGGGTGCTGTCTTGGACGTGGGCTAAACAGGACCTGGGAGGAGACTCCAGCAGGTAGCTTACTTGCCTTTTGTAATGGCCAGGGGTTTTTATGCGTGTCTGGGGTGAGACCGAAGAGTGTTCTAGGAGAAGATCCCCGCTCTAGGGTGTGCAGCATCTCTTCCCTCTAGTACTTAGCCATCCTTCTCCAGGTGAGGGGTGGTGAACCTATAGAAGAGTGGGAACCCCTTTAAACTAGAACCTCAGGGTACCTGGGGGGCTCAGTCGTTAAGTGTATGCCTTTGGCTCAGGTCATGATCCCAGAGTTCTGGGATCAAGTCCTGCACTGGGCTCCCTGCTCAGCGGGAAGCCTGCTTCCCCCTCTCCCACTCCCCCTGCTTGTATTCCCTCTCTCGCTGTGTCTCTGTCTGTCAAATAAATAAGATCTTTAAAATAAAATAAACTAGAGCTTGAATCCTGAGCTGTGGGGAAGGAGGGACAGAATGGATATTCTAGTACCCTGGGTCTGTCCTGACCTCTCCTATGACTTTTCCCTGTCCCCAATTCCCCAGGCAGGCCCTGGATCTTCTGTTTGACACATACCACAATGAAGTGGATGCTTTCCTGCTGGCTGACGTGAGTATCCATCGTGGGGCTGGCCCAGCTGCCAGAGCTCCTCCCTGGTTTCCCAAAGTCATTCTGGGATCAGCCAGCCCTAAAGGGATCTGGAGAAGACCCTGGAAATCTATCAGCAGAGTGCTTCTTCATTCCCCTAGCCCATGGGCAAGCCAAGACTGCTGGCTATTGGGCAGTTGACAAGAGGGGTACTGCTCCCCTGCGGAAGTAGGTCAAGAACCATGCCCTGATCCCTGTCTCTGGAGCAGGGTGTCTCCAAAGCTAAGGGACACAGAGGTGTCCCCCTGGCTGCTGTACTTGAATGTGCACCAGAATGTGCATCCTATGAGCAATGCCTAGGAACCTCTGATCTGAGACACCCTGATGTGCTGTGGTCACAGGTAGGAAACTGTCAGGAAGTGGAGGGTCCCAGAGGTAGGGAAGGGCCGAGACACTCCTCACTTGGCTTCTTGTGGAGTTTGAAGCCTCGAAACCATGCAAATAAACATTTGCCCCAAATGTCATGAGCTTAAAAAAGAAAAAAAAAGCGATCTTCAAAACATCCATATCATGTGGAGCTAGTTCATCATGGTCAGGGATTCTTCCTTTTAGGTGACTTGAGCATTATATCTAGCTCAGTCCTCTACTCACCACCAGAATGGCGCTCCATGCCGTCTGCTCCCACAGCCTCCGCTCCACGCCCATTTACAGGGATGAGGCAGAAGGTCTCTGAGCACGTTTTGTGTACTAGTCTGACTCCACATTAGTTGCTGCTGTGGGTAGAGAAGCAGAAGGGATTGTCTTAGTCTTCAGGGAGCCCATGTTCCTGCTGCAAAGTCAGGAGAATGACATGAGGCTATTAGTAGACAGAACCGGGTGCTTATGAATTCATCACAGGCTCCTGGAGAGTGATAAGAAGACAGGCCGTGGGGGGGGGGTCCTCTGAGAAGGAGGTGGATTTTTGCTGGTCCGTGATTTGAACTTCCATAGGTCATCAGGACAGGTGAGGTGATTCCAAGTGAAAAAACTGTAGGAGCCCAAGTGCAGAAGAGAATGTAGGGGTGTGGGCTGCATGTGGTACTGAGCTGAAATCCTCCTGGAAGGTCTACATGCCACTCTGAGTTGTAAGGCGGCCTGGCCAAAAGGGCCTGAATGTAGTCTCTGGCTTCCTTGCTATTCCCTGTGGATCGGTTTTGTTGAAACTGCATGTCTCCAGGGGATGTGTGTGTGTGATGTGCTTGTATATTAGCGGCCAGAGGGAGTCTGGGAATCAGAGGAGGTTCAGGGAAGATGGTGGAAAGACCTGGGGGCCTGGGCCTCGCTCATCTAATTCAAGAGGAGCGATTATTCACTAGTGCTGGATGTTTGAAAATCAAACATGGGAATCCACTCTTCCCCGAGGGTCATGAAACCCTACTCCTCCCAACCCCTTCCTTCAACAGTGCGGGTGCTGGAGGCTGAGAGGGCTTACCTGCCAGCCTCGCTGTGCCGCCTCCCACAGGGGGACTTCCCACTGAAGGCCGACAGGGTGGTCCAGTCCGTCAAAGCCATCTGCAACGCCCTGGCCGCCGTGGAGACCCCTGAGATCACTAGCGCCCTCAACCAGCTGCCTCCCTGCCCCTCCCGCATGCAGCCGAAAATTCAGAAGGTAACGGGGCTCCGGGCACTCTTGTTGGGGAGAAGGAGAACAGTAGTCACAGGTAACTGGGTGACGAGGTGTCCACTTCCTCGTGAGGTCCTCTGTCCACCTCCATCTTGCAAGTTTGGAGTTTAACCGCAAGAATTCTTATGTCCCCTCTTCCTGAGGATGAGGGCAGGTGACACTTGCCCTGGCCCTGATCGCCAAGAGCCTGGGCTGGCAAAGGCTTCATTCATCATCACCAAGGCATTGCCTGGCACTTTGCATGTCCAGCAGGGCGCAAAACCAAACCCTCTCCTGAGCCCGGGGCTCCATGACTCCACAGCGGGAGCCCGTGTGCCACACACACAGGGCCAGCTGGAGTGGCCCCCGGGTAGGAGGGTCTCATTTGGGTGGACACGACTTTAACCTTGGTCTAGCTCACTCTGACCGTCACATGGCTCTGGTACAAACCATGACGCTGTTTTCCCTAGGGAGTCTCTGCTCCTCACAGTTCAGGCCAGTCTGGTCCAGATGAGCACAGCTGTCGAAAGCCCTTCTAGCTGTGCCGGAAAAGGCCACAGCCCTGAAGCTCCCCTCCCTCTCCTTTTGCCCCAATAGGATCCCACTATCTTGGCTGTGAGGGAAAACCGAGGTAAGGGAACGACTCTGTCTGCTGAAAATAGGTCTCTGCCCAGATTCCTTTTCTCCCTGGCCCCTTGATTTATGGGTCCAGGTCTGCCACTGTGCGTGCATGCGTGTGAGAGAGAGAGAGAGAGAGAGAGAGAGAGAGTGTGTGTGTGTGTGTGTGTGTGTGTGTGTGTGTGTGTGTGTGTGTTTCCAGCTGGAGAGCACATTTCTTTCCATAAAATGTTTTCTCATTATTTTTATTGGTTATTGCTGTGGCGTCCCTGGGAGATGGTGATGAGGTGGGTTACGTGGGAGGCTGGGGGTGGTGAGGCAGAATTAGTTCTGGGCTCCAGATGAGGAAACTGACTAGGGTAGGGGTGGCATTATTCTCCGGGAGGCTCATGATGCCTATGTTTCCAACTCAGAATGGGCCTGAGGAGAAGGTGATAAAGAACTTTTCATTAGGAGTGAGTCTTTCAGGCAGAACCTTGCTCTCTGGAGTTCTTGGTCAGTGATTCCTAGTCTTTGGGATTCCATGAATTAATAACCTGCCCCACAACCCATTATTTTATTTTAAAGATTATTTATTTGAGAGACAGAGAGAGAGAGAGAGAACACAAGCAGAGGGAGTGGCAGGCAGAGGGACAAGGAAAAGCAGACTCCTCGCTGAGTAGGGAACCTGCCATGGGGCTTGATCCCAGGACCCTGGTATCATGACCTGAGCCCAAGGCAGACACTTAAGCGACTGAGCCACTCAGGTGCCCTGAACAAAGCATTATTTTAGGGACCAACATAAAAATTGTCTGCTTTTCTTTTGCTAAGCAATGACTTTTGAAGTTGCTGACAATGATCATTCCCACTGTTTCCCAAAAGAGAGGACATTTAACACAAAGTAGCCCTATGTAAAAATAAGGAGAATGTTTAAAATTGAGTATCATTTTGTGAGAAGCTCATGACACGATCCTGCTTTTTTTCCTCATTTCACCATGGCTGGTGAGCCTCGTCATGGCCATTGGAAACCGACTGGCATCTGGGGACTTCTGCCCTAGGGTCCACTGTCCTCGCCAGTGGCATGGCAACAGGATGGCGCTGCTTGAGGCCTTGCGACCTTTCCTTCTGACCCTTTCTTTTCACAGAGAAGGTTGTGGAAGCTCTGACAGCCGCCATCTTGGACCTGGTGGAGCTGTACTGCAGCACCTTCGATGCGGACTTCCAGACGGCCGTGCACGGGAGCCGCAAGCACGACCTGGTCCAGGAGGCCTGCCATTTCACCGGGCCCCTGGCCTTCACTGTCTATGCCACCCACCGCATCCCTATCACCTGGGCTACCAGGTGAGGGGCCACTGAATGTCTTCTAGGGAGAGAGCAGAATTTGACATTCAGATGGCGTCCCCCTGACTGTGCGCAGTCCCGCTGTCCTGAGTTGATGGTGTGCCCTGGTGTGTGCACCTTGGCCCAGCGGAGGAGCCATGTGCCTGAGGGAGATTGTGGGCAGGCACATCCCAAGGAGAGGCAGGAGGCCTTCTCAGTGCTGGTTGCATCGGCATCCCTGCCCCCCACCCATCCCAGGCCAACTGATGGAGACGCTGCAACAGATGGCAGTTTCCCAGATCCAGTGCATGCCCCAAAGCCAATGACTGCACTCCCTGCAGATGCACAATGGGAGGGGGCGGGGAGGTGGGAGATGACCCTTTGTTGGGAGTTCCCTAGGCCTGCAGGGGTGGGTGGAGGGGGACCTTCCTTTGGTAATCCTCAGCTCCTCTGCCTAGTCCCTGGCATCCAGGGCCTGGGGAAAAGGCATTTGGCTCCACCTCCCTCCTTTCCGAACCCCCCCAAATCCCCTCCCTCCTGCCTTTGTTCCTCACTTAATGTATTCCTCTGGGCGATTGGCTAAGAACAAAGGAGGCAGCCTGGGAAACCAGGGCCTTCTCTGACCTCTTCTGTCAGGCACCTGTCACTAGCCACAGGGACCCCCATGTGCTGGCATTCACGTCGGCATATGTCCGTTTCGTCCCCACCCCTTGTCGCTGGCGCATGCGCACACACACCCACCTTCTGTAAGGAGGCGGCTGTTTGGGCTGCTCCCCAATAAAGAAGGGAGAAGAACGATGGGGCCTGAAGGTGGGCAGAGGGATCCAGAACCAGTTGCTTTTCTTGAAGCTTTCACAAATCCACTTTGGCTGTGGTGTCCCGTGACCCCATGCTTTAGCCCCCCCACACCCCGTCCCCCGGACCAGGGAGGAGTCTTCGCAGGAGAAACGGAGCTTGGCATGGGCTGGGTGACTGTGATTGGGTTTGGGAGCTGAGCGTCCTTCCTCTCTTTCCGTTGCAGCTATGAAGATTTCTACCTCTCCTGCTCCCTCAGCCATGGCGGGAAGGAACTCTGCAGCCCTCTGCACACCCGAAGGGCTCACTTTTCCAAGTACCTCTTTCACCTCATCATCTGGGACCAGCAGTAAGCCCATCCCCCATGCCCCAGTAGAGGGGCCCACACCTGCAATAAACCAGCCTCCACCATGAACCTTACATGCACAAGCCCTCAGCCTCCTGAGTCTCCACTTCCCTAACCTTTAGATGGGGACAGGTACCATTTCTAATGCCCAGAGGCTCTGTCTATAAACCGTAAAGGATCATATAAAAGTTAGTGGTTAGTTTTCATAATAAATCATCATCTTGATCTTGTCTCCCTTAAAAGGTTTAACTAGTCTGAGGGATTCTCATCCTCTCCCTTCCTCTCAAAGTCTCCCAAAGTCTCCATCGAGTAGGGAGAGGGGACTGTGCTTGCTTCCTTCTAGATGGGAAAGGGCAGGTTATCTAGAGGAAGTGGGCTGGGAGCCACAGGAATAAGCCTCTATTTTTAGCTTTGTCTGTAGTCCTAATGTTCTCTTTGGCCTCTGTGTGCCTTGCAAAGTGGGGCCAGTTGTTAATTCAGAGACCGGTGTGGCATTGAAATGAGATAGAGTATAAATATACTACATATGAAACCACAAGCATAGGATGGTGTTAATCAGCATTTTTTGACCAGCATTTGCTGTTAGGAAGATAGGCATGGGCCAGGCAGAGCAGGAGGGAAATGGAGGCAAGCCCACATATTGAGGAAGGCACTGCAGCTGTGTGTGCCTGCCCCGGATCCTCCTTCTGCTGCGCCCTACACTCCCTGCAGACCCTCGAAAGCTCCATGCTTGCTGCCTCCAGCTTCCCTGCCCCAGACTGGCTATGTCTGAGTCCTTATTTGCAGAGCTGAACTGGGACTTCAGTATTTGGAGTGCAGATTAGAGGGCAAGCAGTGTCCTTGGGGAGGCCAAGTTTGCCAAACTAGGCGGAGGCAGTCTGTGCAAACACTGCTAGAGGTGGGGTATTTACAGGTAGACAGCTGGGGAGGCAGGCCCTTTCTCCTGTCTTCACACTTGTGCAAGTTACAGAGCAATAAAGCTTTCATCAAACTGCAGGGGCAGGAGAGACTCTTTGGAGGCAGGGGATGGCCACCTCCAATGGCTTTGGAGTTTTACCATCGCCTTCCGCTCTGCTGGCCTCGATGACTGCCACTGCCAAAGGGCTCGTGCTATCCAGTGCTCTGGCCTGGGCAGACCCCACAACATTGGCCTGAGCCCCACTTCCGATAGACTGTCAGTGGCTTGGAGGCAGCCTGGCCTGCCCTACCTCAGCTTGTCTGCTCTGTTGGTCTCCTACTCCCCGTCTCAGATGCAGCCCCGAATCCCAAAGGGCTGGTCCCTGCCTAGAGCCCTGTGGACTCTGTGCTCCCCATCCCCTTGCCCCACAGAGACTCTTGGCACTTTCATGGTCAAGATCAAGGCATTTGGGAGAAGACCCTACAGTGTAGGGTTCAAAGCACAGGCTTGGGCACACTCACCATTTCTAACTGTAGATGGAACCTTGGGGAGTAACAGAACCTGACTTGTAGGGCTGTTTCAGAACTTTTGGGACTTTGCAAGTAAAGGCTGTGGCCCAGTACCCGGCATGTGATAACTGTTTTCTTCTTCATCCTTGTTGCCATCTTTTTAGCTGGGGGAGCCTTCTCGGTTCTGATTTCCCTGTTCTAAGTGACTGACACCTTGATGGATCGGGGAGATATTTGTGCATACAAATCCTATTTGCATAGCCCAGTTCCAGGGCAGAAGCTTCAGTGTCACTTAGCAAAAAGCACACAATGGGTACACATATCACACAAGTGAAACCCAGTGCAGAGGTGTGCAGAGTTCTGAGGTTGTGAGTAGCAAAACCAGGACTGGAACAGGCACTTCCAGGAGTCCTTCCTGGAGGAGGTGGCCCTTGTGATGTGATGTTGAGGAATGGCTGCAGAGGGAAGGAGAGCGGTTTCTCAGGCAAGGAGGAGGTTCAGACTGTAGTCAATGTGCTAGTTATCCAGACCGACCCCAGATGATGGTCCCTGCAAGAAGTTTTGGCATGCCAGATGGACTCAAGGCCTGAGGAGAAGGGAATTCTGGCTGGTTCTAGTAGGGGCTTCCTATTCTCTTCGCTTCCAGGTGCTAAGGGGGATGCCTCTTTGGGCTGACAAGAGAGGGGTCAGCACCAGCCCCCTCTGCTTTGCTGTGGGGTCAGCTGATTGCCCTGCTGTGGCAGTACTGGGATCAGCTAACTCTCAAAATAGGCCCAGCAGTCACGCTCTGCCATCCCCTAGCCTAGCCCCGGCCTGGCATGTCTGCCGGCCACTGGAGGAGCCCTAATTATAGCTGTGGGCCCCCTGGGTGCAGGCAGCTGGGACGGCAGGGCTCTGCCAGTCTCTGGCGGGTGGGAGGGAGTGCCTCGCTTAGGTGGAGATTTTTCTGCAGGAGTGAGGGGCAGCAGTGGAGGGAGACTGCTTGATCAGAACCCCTCTGAACCTTGGGGGTGGCTGCCCTGCCTCTATGCCCTCTGGCGTAGAAACTGCCCTGGGCTGGCCAGGAGGGCGTGACAGTGTGGACTTTGGCCCAGGGACAGCTTCCCCAAAAGGTAATATGGGTCCTCCCTTGCTTTCCACAGCTCCCCTCCTCTCTCTCCCTCACCCTACCCCAGCTCCTTATCCTGAACTTGGAGGGAGTGGCTAGGTGTGCAGAGGGAGCCCCTGTGGGAACACTTCTGGACTTGGGTAGTGACAAGGCTTACCTATCTCAGTTCTTATCATCGTTGGCCAATTTGCTTGCTCTTCCCCCAGGGACTTTGGGAAGCCCCTTCTCTTTATCCCTTTGGCTTTGAAAATGTGTTAGGGGGAGAACAAACCCTGTTGTGCCCTGGGGTTTGGACTAAGTAGGGTACAGGAGGGGACAGACAGGTAGGAGGACTCTTGGGGCAGGGTGGCCCGAGGGCAAGGGACACCGTGCTGGACACCGTGTTGCTGTTTCCTCCTCATTTTCAGCCTGGGGAGTGAGGGAGGGATAAGAATTATCAAGAGGAGCCACTGCTTGGTGACCTGCTACAGAAATTCTGAAACAGGGGGCCTGTGGCTTAACTATGGGACTGCAGTCATCTGAACTCTGAGATGCCTCTGGCTACCAAAGTTCTGTCTGGTCACCACAGGTGGCCTCCAAATCGGGATGTTAGGCGGACTCTACAGAAACAGCACGGTTTACTTCTGGAAGTGTGCAGCAGAGGTTGTGCCTAAGGTTTGGGACCTGTCCTGGTTCCAGGCTTCCCTGGGGAGCACATCTGATATCCTGAGAGGCCGGTTGAGTTCTCAGCCTCCGCTCAGCTTCCTGGGCCACCTGTCCCTTGATACCACGAGGGTGGCACCTCCTGATTTGGTTTCCTGTCTTCCCCAGGATCTGCTTCCCCGTGCAGGTGAATCGGCTGCCTCGGGAGACCCTGCTGTGTGCCACGCTCTATGCTCTGCCCATCCCCCTGCCTGGGAGCTCCTCGGAGGCCAATAAGCAGCGGCGTTTGCCGGAAGCCCTGGGCTGGGTCACTACCCCACTCTTCAACTTCAGGCAGTACGTGGTTCCCACTCCAGCAGCTTCTTGGCCTCGGAAGGGAAGGAGAGGGATAGAGAGAAGGGCCTGGCTGCTGCACTGGCCAGTGACCCTGGGAAGGGTTGGTGGTGTAAGGCTCACGCACAGAGTCCAGAGGGCCCTAGCAGGGGGACCAAGGCACACCAGGACAGGGGATGTGACCAAGAGCTTCTGGGCAGGACGGGGCTGAGGTGGGGGGTGGGGTGGGCGGGGTGGGCCGAAACCAAGTGCTCAGGTCACGTGTTGTCTGGCCCTGTCATTGGAAGGGCCTTAGAGCTCATCTAGTCCACCTCTGTGCCTCATGGGGCATCCCCACCACCAGGTCATCCAGAGGCTTCCTGGAGGGGGCATGCTTTTATAGGACCTGGAAGAAGGAGAGCCTGTGGTCTAAGAGGAGAATGACAGTTGGGTGGTGGCTTCAAAGGCAGATTTTTGGATGGGGGACCAGGAGGAAAACCATCTCCTTAGCCACTGTGTGTGTTGGCTCATTCCCCTCCCCTCCATTCTCCTTAGAGTCCTGACCTGTGGTCGGAAGCTTCTGGGTTTGTGGCCAGCAACCCAGGAAAACCCCAGTGCCCGTTGGAGTGCACCTAATTTCCACCAGCCAGATAGCGTCATCCTACAGGTGAGACCCCAGCCCTGAGACCCTCCCTCCTACCCGCTGCTCAGGAGTGCCCAAGAGTCAGCTCCAAGTTTTCCACCTGTAGGTTTGGGCTAGGAAGTAAGAGAAAGCGCTGACATGTGCTGACATGGGCACAGTCCGCCGATGTGATTGAAGCAACCACGATGGATTTGGTTAGACCCAGAGTGGGAGGGCAAGTTCGATGGAATCTGTGTGCCATCTCCTGGAGGTTAACTCTGACCTCAAGGAGGCCAAAGGTAGGGACTGAGCACCTTACCCCTGTCTGGGGCCCAGCAACTTGGAGTCCTTTGTATTGAGCCTGCATAGGACTGAGTTGGATAAAGTCTGAGCTGTTTTCTTGGGGCGTGAGGGGAAGCTCCCCATGCAGCCACTCAGTGCTCTCGTGGAGTGGACCCACCAGCCTGGGAGAGGAGGAAGAGTTGGTCAAGCCTGAGGTCTAGTTACCAGTTTCTGGCTCCTCGTTATTATAGAGCATGAGATGCCCTGGTATGGCATCTGGACTATCAAAGTGGATATAGCATGAAATAGAATGACACAGAACAAAAGCTCTAGAAGCAGGCACTTTTGTCTCTCCTAATTAACCAGATTCAATGCCCAGGACCTAGAACATTGCTTGGCAATTTATCACTAAATATTTGTTGATCGTGGGAACATAGGACCCACTCCACTCTGATATCCAGTTTAGGAGGATGAACATCGGGTGGCATAGAGCTAGGGCACCTGGGGCCACAGGGTCAAGAGTTAGTAGGGCACTCCCCTGGCATGTGGTCCCACTTCTGATCAGGCAGCAGTGCCTTCCAGGGCCACCCTGAAGGCTCCCATAGCCTCAGCTTGGAGGCTTTTAGTGGTTCAGCCTGCTGACAGTTTGGGTCACAGTTCTGGCTTGGGCCCCGCCCTCTTCCTCACCTGACTACATCTCTGCCCAACCCCTTTCTCATTTGCTGCTTCTTTTACTCTGTTTCCTTCTCATTTTTTGTTGGAAGTGACAACTGGAAGGGGCTTTTCCCAAAGTCCCAAGTTCCCACCAAGTCCATCAGGGTTATTTTATAAGCAACCTGCAGGGAAGGGAGGGAGGGAGGGAGAGAGAAAGGCAGGACACCTGAGACAGGGCCCCTGGACAGCCTGGGAGGTGGCACCTCACCTTCTCAATCACCTGCCTGCCTGTCCTCTCTCCCCTCCTCTCTGACACCAGATCGACTTCCCCACCTCAGCCTTTGACATCAAGTTCACCAGCCCCCCTGGAGACAAGTTCAGCCCCCGCTATGTGTTTGGCAGCCTCCGAGAGGAAGACCAACATGTGCTTAAGAACATCATGCGGAAAGAGTCCTTGTACTGGTGAGGCCCGGGGCCTTCCCCATGTGTGGCTTAGGCCCCATTCTGTCTGACCTCTCACCTGCCAGCTCCAGGTTCCTGCCCTCCTGTTTTGAGAGTAGAGGTGGGATGGGGTGGGCATGGCCACTGAGGTAGGACACAGTGGAGAGAGGGCTCTGCTGGGGGCAGCCCCCAGGCTGCTTTTCCTGAGCTGACATTAGGCAAAGTGGAGAAGGCAAGGCTAGGAAACTGGATCTAGGAATGCCCATCCCCACAATGGGGACCCGGTTCAGACTAAGGCTTGCCAGAGGACCGGGGCTTTGCCCCACCCCGCAGATATGCTGTCTCCTCCTTGCTATCCATGGAGGCAGCTGGCTCCCGTCCTCACCACCCTGCCTCCAGCTCCTGCCCTTCCACATCCACAGCCTTTGCATTTCTCTGGCCCCATCACTTTCCAAAAAGGATCAGGTGTCGGGGCAGGCTGGCAGCTCTCAAGGGTAAGCGAGTCCAAGCTGATGTCATCCTTGGGGCTGCTTCTCTTACCAGACTGGAGAGGGAGGGGTGAGGAGCTGAGAGCTGTAGGAGCTGGTGGGATGGGGGCTGCCGCCCTGCCTGCTCTCGGGGGGCTCCTGCATTGTGTGGCCCTATACTGCAGGTGCGCGCCTGCATGCATGTGCATGCATGTGTGTGTGTGGAGGGGGTGTTGAAGACTAGAGAGATGGGGCTCATCGCTCCCTCATATCCCACCCAAGGAGTCAGAGTAGCTAAATGACAACAGCCCTCCGCCCCCACTCCTCTGCTGACCCCTTGCTTCATTAGCCCCTCAGCCCCCTTCTCCCATTAGACACCTGATCTCAGGCAAGGCTTAATTAGCTGCTCCTTCTATAAACCCTCCAGCTGGCCCCGGGCAGCTGCAGAGGCCCTCCAGGCCCTGACATGGGGGGGACCACTGCCCTCTGGTGGCTCATCTTGGGAGTGGCGCTCTAAGGGCATCCCGGGGAGGGGTGGCCATTGGATGCCCTTGACCTGTGCATTCTGCCTCAGTCTGAGGTCCTGAGATGTCAGGATCAAAGATGAGATTTAGGCCCTGGTGCCCAAAGACTTTGCTTCACATGCTGGGGATTTTTTAAAAATACCGATGCCTGTTTTCCGCACACTTCTGACTCCAGTGGTGTCAGTGTGGCCCAGGCACAGGACTCCTTATGCCTCCCCAGTGCAGCGAAGTCTGGGAACCACTGAACTGCAGCACGTGTAGCATTCCTTTGGGGAGTGAGTACCCCACCCCGTGGCTGACAGTGCTCTCTCGCCCCCCTCCTACCACCCCCACCCTCAGGCTCACGGATGCTGACAAGAAGCGCCTGTGGGAGAAGCGATACTATTGCCATTTGGAGGTGAGCTCCCTCCCCCTGGTGCTCGCCAGCGCCCCCAGCTGGGAGTGGGCTTGCCTGCCCGACATCTATGCCCTCCTGAAGCAGTGGACCCCCATGAACCACCAGGATGCCCTGGGGCTCCTGCACGCCACGTGAGTTGGAACACCCACCTTTCCTTGACCACCAGTCCTTCCGGAAGCCAAGGCTTGGCGCTGCCCACCGCTAGCCTGAGCCAGTTCTGGGGCAAATGGTAAAGTGGGCTAGGAGATTCAGGGTGTCTCACTTCTTTTTTGCTTTTTCTTTGTCTCCTTTGTCTCCTGCCGTGTGACATCAGGAACATTTTCCAAGCATACTACAAAATCGAAATTTTACAGTGAACATCCATGTGCCCACTGCCTAGATTCTAACCATTTGCTGTATTTGCTTTCTCGTGTGTATCCAACCATCAATCCATCTTTTTTTTTTAGTACATTTCACTGTAAGTGGCAGATGTCATACCTCCCTATAAATACTTCGGCACATGTACGTCATTACCTAGAACTCGACGTTTGTTGTTTTTTTCTTTTGAGGCAAAATCTCCATATAAGGAAAGGTCTAAGCCTTTTCTGGACATTGGCTGAGTCTTGACATTTGCACAGCCCTGGGTGACCCAAACCTTACCACTTGGTTCAACTTTAACAGTCCTCTCTTCCCTCCTTCCCTTGGAGGGGTTCTCCAGGGACATGCTCCTCCCAGTTTCAGACCCTTGGGCTGCCTTTTCTGGATGGTACCCAGTATTCTTGGCTTATTTCTTGCTGCTCTTGGTTATTAAACTGTACCCAGTCCATGTGTCTTGTCTTCAGAACTTTTTGAGACCACGTTTTTGGTCATCTGTGCTCAACTAAACTCTGCCACGGGATACTGGCTTATATAAAAGTCCGTGGCTCTCTGTTCTTCGCCTGGCTGGCTTTGCTCTGAAGGATGGTACCGTCATGCTCTAGTCCATGTAAGGGCTCGGCTGTGGTGGGAATTTCTAGCACAGTGGGAGTTGAGGGAAAGATTTTCAGGAATGGGTTGAAGACTTCATCCGGTTTTCTTTAAATCCTACGAGGAGTGGAAGTGGCCACCATCCTGTTCCTCCGTGGCCCCATGCCATCTCTGATGGAGGGCCATTCTTCAGGGTCGCTAGTAGCTTTGGCAGATTCTGAGGGACATTGTCTTTTCTCCACCCGTGTCTCTGAAGCCCGCTGTGAGGGTGCTGCCTTGCTCCCGGGCCGCAGAGCCTGCAGTTGGGGTGTCAGGGGGCTCGGCTCTGTTTTGCAGTTTCCCGGACCAGGAGGTGCGACGGATGGCCGTCCAGTGGATTGGCTCGCTGTCGGACGCTGAGCTCCTCGACTACTTGCCTCAGCTGGTACAGGTGGGCAGACCAGCCTTCCTCTGGTTCTGATGATCCCTCCCCCGGCCCCACGTCCGTGTGCATTCTTCTTGTAGGGTCCCCGGAGGGATAGTGGCAGCTGTAGGCAGGCGGGCAGTCCACCTGTTCCCTTTCCCCTAAACAGGCCCTGAAGTACGAGTGTTACCTGGACAGCCCCTTGGTGCGCTTCCTCCTGAAACGAGCCGTGTCTGACTTGAGAGTGACTCACTACTTCTTCTGGTGAGCCGCGTGCCGAGAGCTGGGAGGCGCACATGCATCCTCGGCTCCTGAGTATTTTTACTCTTCAGTATGCAAGGCTGGGGAGCTGAGCTGTCGGGGTTCCAGGACATTGGTGACTTAGCATGTGCTCCTGGGCTGGCACTGCTTCCGGAACCCCGGGGGCTTCAGTCCGCAGGAGACAGTGTGGATCATCGCCAGCCCTCTGCTCCATCCACTTGTGTCAGAATTAGAAAGGAGAAAGGAGCCACAGAGGGGCTTTGAGCTCTAATTAAAGGCAGAGCGGGCCAGACTGGGGTGCGGTTGAACACCTCTGTATGAGCTATGCGTGCAGAGACTGTCTTTCCTTCTGGGCTTCTGGTGGGTTTCCCAGGGAGCTGGAGCGGCGTCTGACCCCTCCCCGCCAATCCACACACCCTTGCGGGTGAGCCAGGTGTCCCGACCTCCCACCCCGCACCGTTTGCCTTGCAGGCTCCTGAAGGACGGCCTCAAAGACTCTCAGTTCAGCATCCGCTACCAGTACCTGCTGGCAGCCTTGCTATGCTGCTGTGGCAAGGGGCTGAGGGAGGAGTTTAACCGCCAGTGCTGGCTGGTCAGTACCCTAGCCAAGCTGGCCCAGCAGGTCCGAGACGCTGCTCCCTCCGCGAGGCAGGTGAGTGGGGCGGGGCCATCTCCACCCCTTTTGGGTCCCCAGCTTTTGGTTTTTGTTTGTTTGTTTGTTTTTAAAGGTTTTATTTATTTGACAGAGAGAAACACAGCTAGAGAGGGAACACAAGCAGGGGGAGTGAGAGAGGGAGAAGCAGGTTCCCCCCCAAGCAGGGAGCCCGATGTGGGGCTCGATCCCGGCTCTCCGGGATCATGCCCTGAGCCGAAGGCAGTCGCTCAACCAACTGTCTTAGGTCAACGGTGTTCCTGGTTACTAACATTTAAAAATTGGGAGAATTTTGGGGTGCCTGAGGGGCTCAGTCAGTGAGATGTCTGCCTTCGGCTCAGGTCATGGTCCCAGGGTCCTGGGATCAAGCCCTGCATTGGGCTCTCTGCCTAGAGCAGGGAGCCTGCTTCTCCCTCTGCACCTCTCCCATATGCCCCCACTCTCATGCCCTCTCTCTCAAATAAATAAATAAAATCTTTTTTTAAAAAATTGGGAGAGTTTGAAGTTCACAGCTTACTGGCTTTTCTTGGCAATGGCCTGAGCAGCACAGCCCCCTTGAGAGGCCCATGCACTGTTCCGGGCGCGAACCCCAGGCCGAGGTAGTTTTCCATCTTCTTGGTCTCCTGGGGGTTGTCCACACTTGTCTGATGATGTTCATCCCAGCCACTACTGGGCGCCCGCCCTGGGGAAAGCCCTGGCTCTGAGTAGAGCTTAGGGGCACCCCCCTCACCCCTTCTCTTCTTCTCCCCTCCCTCTCAGGGGATTCTCCGCACCGGCCTGGAGGAGGTGAGGCAGTTCTTTGCTCTGATTGGCTCCTGCCGCCTGCCACTCAGCCCTAGTTTGCTGGTTAAGGGCATTGTGCCCAGGGTGAGTGATTGGTGCGTTTGGGGCTCTTGGGGCCGGGAGGGCTCCGTGGAGGTGAGGTCCTGTCACCCTGGTGATTGTGAGGAGGAAGAGAGGCCTATTCGGGACCTCTTTGCAGCTGTAGTGTGTATGGACTTGGCCTGACAGCCACACGAGGTGGAGAAATTGGGTCGGGGCCTGGGTAAGTTTATCTCCCCATAATGCAGTTCCTAGGCTGGTGATGAGGACCGCGGCAGTCCTCTGGCCCCGCGCAGCACCGCCTCCCTGCCGCACGGCTCTGAGTGCTTTAAGGTCACCACATCCTATGCTCACAACTCTTACCAAATCAGTCCTGTTGGGAGCCCTATTCTACAGAGGAGTGGACTGAGTTGTAGATGGGAGTCATGTCCTACTAGGTTGTTTGCCGAAAGCACTGAAGGCACGAGAGAGTGCTTGCTGGGGCCGGGGCTGTAACAGACTGGGGTGGGGGGAAGGAAGGAGCACGGGGTCCCGAGGGATCTGGCAGAAGCTGTGGGCAGGCAGACCAGCAGCAGCAGCAGCTTGACCTGCGGTGCAGAGGCCCTTTTCCTTCCTGACCCTTGTCACTATCCTACCCTCTCTCCCGTGGCAGGACTGTTCCTACTTCAACTCCAACGCTGTCCCCCTAAAGCTGTCCTTCCAAAATGTAGACCCACTGGGCGAGAACATCCGTGTCATCTTCAAGGTGAGGACACTTCGGAAGCCCGGTGGGATGATGCAGGTGGTAGAGAGGCGGGGAGAAGGGGGTCAAAGGGGGGCCAGAGCAGCCCCAGGGAAGGGCTCTTGCTATCAGTCTGTGCTACCACTTTCACCTGAGAAAGATTATCCAGTGACCAAGACAAGAGACTAACTCTGCGTGGCCCCAGCAGGCTAGGAACATAATGTTGGCAGCTGGTTGCTCAGTATACAGAGTGCTTCCTAGGAGGCGAGCTCTCCCCACACTGAGTGGATACAGTGGCGATCTGCTCGTGCCCGAGGGTGTTTAGGCAGAGGCTGCATGGCTGCCCAGCAGCAGTGTTGAAAAGGAGATTAAGAAAACAGGTGCAGGTTGGACGTGGTGAACCCTAAGGTCCATCCTAACTGATGCACCCAGACAGCCATGGTTCTGAGAAGTCAGCCATAGTCTGGGAGCGTGTAGTCCAGCGGGGGAGAGGAGATAGCTGTATGCCACCATGTAACGTGTATATTGGTGGTGTGTCAGTTCCAAATCGAAGGTATAAGCACTCATGCTTGACGTGAGTCACTTGACTACCAGGAATCTAAGTTCAGTTCAGATGGTGATGTGGGGATTGAAGAAAGAGCCAGAACACTGCAAGGGCGAATGTGAGGGCCAGTCTACCTCTGGGCATTGACCTGGTGTAAGCAGAGATGGGAGGTGGGAGAACTGGGCAGTCATCGTGCAGGCCTGGGTGGCTCTTCTCTCAGAGCATCTGGGAGCCAGGGGAGGCAATGGAGATGAGCTCTGGTCGCTTTCTTCAACCAGTGCGGGGACGACCTTCGCCAGGACATGCTGACCCTGCAGATGATTCGCATCATGAGCAAGATCTGGGTCCAGGAGGGGCTGGACATGCGTATGGTCATCTTCCGCTGCTTCTCCACGGGCCGGGGCAGAGGTCAGTTGGGAGTGGGGGCAGGACCATGCACAGGCAGCTGGCCTGGAGGGCACCCTTTGGCTCATCGCCCTGCTCCCCTTCCCCAGCATGAGTTCTGTGCTTCTCCAGAAAAACAAAACCAGCAGGGTTATTTCCACAGAAGTGGAAGGGCATTAAAAAAAGGGAAGGGGGCACCTGGGTGCCTCAGATGGTTAAGCGTCTGCCTTTGGCTCAGATTGTCATCTCCAGGTCCTGGGATTGAGCCCAACGTCAGGCTCCCTGTTCAGTGGGAAGTCTGCTTCTCCCTCTCCCTCTGCCTTTCTCCCTGCTATGCTCCCTGTCTCTGTATCTCTCTCAAATGAATAAATTTTTTAAAAAATCTTAAAAAAAAAAAAAGAAGGGGAAGGCAGAGGAGAGAGAGAGGAAGTGGAGTAAAGTAAAACAGACTCGGTGGCAGAACCCCCACACACGTGTAGACTTTGGATCCTGATTCAGGCCAACCAACTGTGAAAAGGTAGTATTTTGAGACAATATGGGGAAACATAAGTAGAGACTGGGTTAAAGAATGGCTGTGAATTTTTGGATATGCTGATGGGATGGTGGTTGTGTCCTTGTACTTGAAATATTTGAATGAAATGACATGTCTGGGATTTGTAAGGGGGCTCCTGGCTGGCTTAGTCAGTAGAGCTTGTGACTCTTGATCTCAGGGTTGTGAGTTCAACCCCCACATTGGGCTCAGAGTTTACTTTAAAAAAACAAAAAAGATACTCCAGTAAGGAGGGAAAAAACAGGGTTGGCTGAGTGAAATAGGTAAAACTAAATCAGCAAAATGTTGACAGTTTTTGAAACTGGGTAATGGTATGTGTGAATTCACAATCCCATTCTCTTTATTCATGTGTGTGTGTATCTATGTATAAAATGTTTATACAGGGGCACCTGGGTGGCCGGTTGGTTGAGCATCTGCCTTTGGCTCAGGTCATGATGCCAGGGTGCTGAGATCGAGCCCTGAGTCAGGCTACCTGCTCAGTGGGGAGCCTGCTTCTCCCTCTCCCTACCTCTCTTGCTACTTGTGTTCACTTTCTCTCTTTCTGTCAAATAAATCAATAAAATCTTTTCAAAAATGTTCATACGTATATATGAATAATCATTCACAAACTTTGTTCATATATATACACACACCCACACACATATACGTATGTGTGTCTGAAAATTCCAGTAGTAAAAGTTAGAAACAAAAGAGAAGAGCAGCAGTGAACTAGGGAAACCAAAGAGCCCGAGTGTCCCAGCGTGGACTATGAGGCTTAGGAATGGTATTCCTTCTCCTGCTGTCCTTTCCCCCTGAGGGACTTTGTCCAAATATCCTAGGGGGCTTAATTTATAGGGAAGCATCCAGCAAAACTCCTGTAGTTGTCTCCCTGTAGACCCTTTGGCTACCAGGAGTGCCCTACCCACGCGTCCTCCCACAGGGATGGTGGAGATGATCCCCAATGCTGAGACGCTGCGGAAGATCCAGGTGGAACACGGGGTGACTGGTTCCTTCAAGGACCGGCCCCTGGCGGACTGGCTGCAGAAACACAACCCTGGGGAGGACGAGTATGAGAAGGTAGGATTGGGGGTCAGGGTGAGGCTGGGGGAGGCGTGGCTGACTCGGGCACATGGCTGTGAGAACACCAGGCCTGCATGACAAGGGTTTGGGTCAGATGACCGTGGTTAGCGGACTAAGAAAAATCCCCTGCTGTCTAGCTGGGACAGCTTCATTCGTTCCCCTGGCAGACTGAGTTTGGGGAGCAGGACGGGGGGCCAACTTTTGAGAAACTGCCTGGGTCTGTCCTAATCGTGGCCTCTGTTCAGTTCCTCCTGGGCCCTCAGAGGTCTTCAGCGGCACTTTTCATGATGTGGATTAAGATTCACTCCGGGGTTGGGGCGCCTGGGTGGCTCAGTTGGTTAAGCGACTTCCTTCGGCTCAGGTCATGATCCCAGAATCCCCGGATCGAGTCCCACATCGGGCTCCCTGCTTGGCAGGAAGCCTGCTTCTCCCTCTCTCACTCCCCCTGCTTGTGTTCCCTCTCTGGCTGTGTTTCTCTCTGTCAAATAAATAAAATCTTTAAAAAAAAAAAAAAAAGGTTCACTCCGGGGTTCCCGGTTATGGAGCTGGTTTGAAGAAAGGCTATAAATAAGCAGAAGCCAGGATGAAGGCTGGAGAGGAGACAGAGGTCATAGAAAAGGAGGCTGGCCTATCCCTTAGGTGGAGCCTTCCTGGGTGCAGGGGCCCTGGTGGCCTGCCGTGGTCCCTGGCTGGTCCACAGTTTCATGGTGAGGGAACCAGTCATAATGACCAATTCATAAGAGATGGACTATGAGCCAGAAAGCCCATTTATATAATTTAACTTCCGAGGGGACCTTGATAATAATATATATTGATCAATGCATCTTATCCCGGAAGGAAAACCTATATGGACAGAATGTTTGTTCAGTGAACATTTAATTAGATGATCCCTACGTGGCCTTAAATGGTCCCATGCCCCAGGATTTAATTCCTGGCCTGCTGTACTCTCTTTGTATTTTCCTGCCGGCTCATCAGGTCTTATTACTTTAAGTACCACCCGCTTGCTGATTTCTTCCAAAACCATTTCCTCCTCTCTCCCTCGAGCTGTGTGCTCTAAGCCATGTGCTTGCTGGAAGTCTCTACTTGAACTTCACTCATACTCAGTATAGACAAACCTGAGCTTTCTCTCTCTCCTTTTCTTGACGCCTGCTGTTTTGTGTTTCCTATCAGTAAATGGTGCCAGTGTCTGTGTTGTCACCCAAGATAGAGCCGTGAGTCTTGATGCTTCCTTCTGGCTTTCCTCGGCTATACCAAGCCCTTTTGATTCTTCTCCCCCAGCATCTCTCACGTCTGTCCTCTCTTTCCCATTCTTTTCAGCTATGTGCTGTCCCCTCAACCATTGGAATGCTTCTCCTGTCGTCTGCTTAAAGTCAGAGGTGGTTTTTTTCAATAAAGTAATAAACCACTCCTATCACTCCTTTGTTCTAAATTCTTCGAAGGCTCCCTTTGTCCTAAAAGATAGGTCCAGCATCCATAGTGTTGCACAGAAAGCCTTTTCTAATGCAGCCCAGCCAACCCCTGCGGTCCAATCCACCGCATCTCCCCTCTTACGATAATTTATGCCATAGCCTAGGAGGCTCCTATTTCCCCGATGCCTTCAGATGGTAGTGTTCCTTCTGCCTCTAAAACCAGGTGTTCCCTTCCCCATCCCTCAAAACCCACCCTCTCTACATTGCCAATCGCAAGCCCTCTACCCTTGGAGAGGAGTAATACGGATTCTTTCCTCCTGCCTCTCTATCCCACTAACACATATTCTCCAGGTATTAAATGATCATCACACAGAGGCACTGTGCTTGGTGCTGGACTTATAATGTCTTCCGGCCACTGTAATAAAAAGTCACAACAGATATGATAGAAGGATGTACAAGAAGAATGCAGGGGCACCTGGGTGGCTCAGTTGGTTAAGCAACTGCTTTCGGCTCAGGTCATGATCCTGGAGACCCGGGATCGAGCCCCACATTGGGTTCCCTGCTCAGTGGGAAGCCTGCTTCTCCCTCTCTCAGTCCCTCTGCTTGTGTTCCCTCTCTAGCTGTGTTTCACTCTGTCAAATAAATAAATAAAATCTTAAAAAAAAAAAAGAAGAAGAATGCAGAGTGTCTTCTCCATTCACTCTGTGTCTTCATGTTTAATATCAGTCTTCCAAAGGCAGCCTGTCAGTTCTTCTCAGCTTTCTGCTAGAATAGTGCTGGTAGTTTCTTCTGCTGACTTCTAGTAGGAAAGAACTAGAGCCATCTATCTCCTGGCCACTTCCTGAGCAAAGAGAGTTGCCCACATCCTTCAGGTGAAAACCCCTTAATTCAGGAGAGCTCCCTTGGTCTGGCGAGACTTCCTGCAGCGAACACTCCACATAACTTAGGTGGTAAGACCTGAGTTGTTTACCCTCAGTCATAGAGCTCTTGTGTGTGTCAAGATAGAATGCATTCCCAGTAGGGACGCCTGGCTGGCTCAGTCGCAGAGCATGCAACTCTTGATCCTTGGGTCGTGAGTTCAAGTCCTACATTGGATGTAGAGATTACTTCAAAATGAACTCTTAGGAAGAAAGAAAAGAAAAAGGATACATTCCAGGTAGAAAGAATATCTGTGGCAGGAAGACAAGTTGAAGGAGATGAAGATCAAAACCAGGAAGTAATGGATTGTACTCCGTACTGAGCGGTGTCTCGTCATTCATGTATTTCCCTGTCCTGGAAATAGCCCTTTCCTTCTCTAGAAGGTGCATTCTGTGATTTCTTTGTAGACTTTCTGTTCTTAGATTTCTGTGGACTCGTCAGCTGGTTTAATTACTTTTTTTTCATCTGGTTTAATTAGACAAGTGACGGGGGGGGGGCGGTTTCCATGGGGCTTTTTGACACAGTCCTTGTGGTCGTCCATGAAGCTGCTGGGAGCTAAGATCCCTAGACCCTGGGGAGAGAAAAGAGTGAGCGCTGGCTGATTTTCAAGTGTAACCCACCACTGCCACCCCCCTGCCGCCCCCAGTAGTGTTAAACTGCCTCAGCTCTTCTTTGGAGTGAAGTGACTTTATTTTTTTTGTTTTAAGATTTTATTTATTTATTTGACAGAAACATAGCTAGAGAAGGCGCACAAGCACGGGGAGTGAGAGAGGGAGAAGCAGGCTTCCCACCGAGCAGGGAGCCCATTGCAGGGATCGATCCCGGGATTTCGGAACCATGACCTGAGTGAAAGGCAGACGCTTAACAACTGAGCCACCCAGGTGCCCCAAGGAATGAAGTGACTTAAATTAGATTAGCACTTAGCTGTTACCAAGAACCCTGGGAATGGGAGATATCTGCGGGGCAGGGAGAAGCCTGGGAAATTCTGAGTAGGGTCAGGAAGGGACCCGCAAGTCGGCTGCCTCAGGGCTGTGCTTGAGTGGTCACATCTGTTTGGGAATGTGGTAAACATCCGTCTTCCTGCCTATTAAGGTCTCATCAGCCAGAGCTGCTCAAGTCGGGGCTCCCAGCCAAGTTCACTGTCTTTCCAGCCAGTTTCCCTAGAAGAAGGAAAGGTACACAAGAACATGAATGGCAGACAAAGTGGTGGAGGGAGACACACCAGCCTTCTGCCTCCTTACAGCCCATAAGACGGGGGCACAAGCCTGTCCCCAGTGAAGGCTAAACTGAGGTGCTGCTGGGGCTCCCGAGGGAGGGAGCAGGCCTGGCCGGATTCAGGCTGGCCGTCACCCTTGGAGTCCCTTGGAGTCCCTGTCCTCCCACCTGTCTGCCCTCCCCCCACCAGGCTGTGGAGAACTTCATCTACTCATGTGCCGGCTGTTGTGTGGCCACATACGTCCTGGGCATCTGTGACCGGCACAATGACAATATCATGCTGAAGACCACCGGCCACATGTTCCACATAGACTTTGGCCGCTTCCTGGGCCACGCTCAGATGTTCGGCAACATCAAGCGGTAAGTGGTCTCCTGCAGCCAGGCCACGTGTGGAGGGTGGGGAGATCTGCAGAAGAGGTTCCGAGCTGAACACAGGCCTATCACCAAAGGGGGCTGCACTGGAGGCCCTGGGCTGAGCAGCTTCAGAGAAGAGAAGCCTGAGGAAGAGGTCAAGTCCTTGTGGGGCCTTACAGAAGAAGGTGGGGACCCACTCTTCTCCCTCCCCGTGAGGCCTGAGCAAAGGGAAATGAGCCCTGAGCATAGCAAAAGGGAATACAGTTAGCTCTCCAGGAAAAAATACTGGTAGTGCACAGATAAAAAATCTTTGAAGGATGTCTCTGGGCGTCTTTTGAGATTAAGGTAGGAAAAGCAAAAGGGAACTAAGGTTAGGGAGAGAGCCATCTCTCCAGGTTCCCACAGGTGATGAGGGGAGCCATTCCTTGATGCAACCCAAAAGGTCGGGAGCTTTCTTCTCCAGGCTGACCTTCTACCTGTATGTTCCCCTTGGCCTAGGGACCGTGCCCCCTTTGTCTTCACCTCGGATATGGCGTATGTCATCAACGGGGGTGACAAGCCTTCCAGCCGCTTCCATGATTTTGTTGACCTTTGCTGCCAAGCCTACAACCTCATTCGCAAGCACACCCACCTCTTCCTCAACCTCCTGGGCCTGGTGAGGAGCTCCATCCCTTTCTGAACCCCTCCCCCTTATTGTCTGGCACCACCGTTAAGACTCCCCTGTCTTGCTTCAAAGGATTTCTGGAGATCTGCTTCTCTAAGGTTTAGATAAAGGGAGGGTCCAGACTACTGGGAGCACTGGTGTCTGGGCGGTGTCTGACTTCTTGCCCCAGCCCCTCCATCCCTGTGGCCTTCCAGTCATACCCACAACATCCCTCTGCGACCCCCTACAGAGTTAGGGAGCGTCGATAGAGAAAAATCTTGCCTTATGGGAGGAGGGAGCAAGAATTTCTGGTTTTACAGGTGTCCTCTTTCCATCTTTGCTTTCCTTCTAGATGTTGTCCTGTGGGATTCCTGAGCTCTCAGACCTGGAGGACCTCAAGTATGTGTATGACGCTCTGAGGCCTCAGGACACGGAAGCCAATGCTACTACCTACTTTACCAGGTAGCCACGTGCATAAGACAGTGTTGTTTTCCCCCAGCCCCCCATCATTCATTTCCAGGCTCCCTGCTGGGGAGGAGTAGGGCTAGGGAAACAGAAAAGGCGGAAAAGGCGTGCTTGTTGTCCTAACTCTGCCTCTGACTTAGGGAAATCACTTGACTTCTCTGACTCTGTTTCCTGTCTGCATTTGGTGCTCAACCTTTGTGTATAGAGCTGTTGCAGTCTCTTACTTACATTCTCTCCAGGTCTTGGTCAAAGACTTTGTTTATGGGATGAACATGGATTTTTCTTAGTCCCCAGCTCTCTGGATCAAAACCCTTGCACTTACCAAAACATGGGATTCCATGGTTCCATTTTCCCATAGTTGGCAGTGTTTTTAGGCACACGGTATGAAAGCAAAGAAGTGTCTCTGGTCATGTCTACAGTTCTCTCCGTGTAGGCCATGCCTCCGTTTTATCATGCACTCTTTTTGGAACTTGGCAAACTCAGTTTTCTCTGTTGGTCTCACATAGAACCTCTCCTTTTGATCTGAAATCTCTAGATTGAATGGTGCGTGGTGAGGTTCCACTGTACTGGAGGTCTACTGTATGTCGACATTTTCATGCTGACCCTATGGTGGCATCCCTAATTTCTACCTTTATTTAACTGTCTTTGGCTCAGTTGGGCAGCGAGGGGAGTTAAGACCCCAGGATTCGCGTGAATGAATTGCAAGTGGGTAATTATGTGCCGGTCAAGCACTCTAGAAGGATATTACACTGAGAATATGATTCTGCCTGAGCTGAGTGTTAGTCTCTGGTATTGGGAGATATTGTTGAGATCGCTGTGTCTAGGCGTGGGGACTTGGGTTCATGGTTACATCCTTTTCTTCCCATCCTTCTGTACCGACAGGTTGATTGAGTCCAGCCTGGGCAGTGTAGCCACAAAGCTCAATTTTTTCATCCATAACCTGGCTCAGATGAAGTTCACGGGCTCAGATGACCGGCTGACCCTTTCCTTCGCCCCCCGAACACACACTCTCAAGAGCTCTGGCCGCATCAGTGATGTTTTCCTCTGCCGCCACGAGAAGATTTTCCATCCCAACAAGGGCTATGTAAGTGTTTTCTCCAATCTGACCCTGTGTTGCTCCCCACCGCCCTTAGCATATTGGGGTTCTGACTGTCTCTTCATATCTGCACGGTGGGCACTGGAGTTGTGAGCAGTCATGGGCTGAGCCCCTCCCCTGCCCCAGTGGACTGCTGGACTCAGCTGAATTGGGTGGTGGTTCTGCCTGGGTCAAGGGTCCTAGGAAACATATGGAGAACATCTTTGCTTTCGGATTCCTGCAAATATACTGTCTTTCATCTTCTGCACTGGAGATACTTTTGCCCTTTCCCTTCTGGCAAGCGGACTCCCCTAACACACACACAAGCATGCCTGCGTGCACACTCCCCCTCCCTCTTCTCTTCCCCACTCCCTTCATTTGGGTGCACGGGGTTTGGCAGATATTCTCTAAGACTTGAACCTTTGCAGGTTTATGTGGTAAAAGTGATGCGAGAGAATGCTCACGAGGCCACTTACATCCAACGGACCTTTGAGGAGTTCCAGGAATTACACAATAAGCTGCGGCTCCTCTTCCCTTCTTCCCAACTGCCCAGGTAGCTACCCCCTTTCCTTTCTGCACAGGGGGATCCTGGGGAGGGAGAAGGGAGAGGCATCAGGCAAGACTGCTGGATCTCCCAGCAACCCTCTCCAAGATTTGCTTGGTGTTCTTGGCCTGGTAATGAGCGTAGTAACATGTGCGCCCCCTGCTGGCTGGGATCTCCTAACTTCCTCCGTCCAGCCTTGAAACATGAGCTTGGGTCCACCTGCCTGGAGAGAAAACTGGGGCTAAAGGCAGAGGACTAACTGGATTTGAAGATCTTCAAGTTTCTTATCTTTTAGGATTTTAAAAATAAATAGATAAACAAAATTTGGTACATATATATGATGGGATAATTTTAAGTCTTGAAAAGAAGGAGCTTCTAACACCTGCTGCAGCGTGGATGAAGCTTGAGGACATTATGCTCTGTGAAAGAGGCCAATCACAAAAAGATAAATATTGTGTAATATTCCACTTGTTTGAGTCTCTAGAGTCGTCAGATTCTTGGAGACCAAAAGCAGAATGGTGGTCGCCAGGGCTTAGAGGGAGGCAGACAGAGAGGGAGGGAGGGAGGGAGGAACAGGGAGCTGTGTAACGGGTACAGGGTTTTAATTGTGCGAGAGGAAAGAGTTCTGCAGGTGGATGGTAGTGATGGTCGCACTACAATGTGTATCTAATGCCACTGAACTGCAGTGGTTGCGATGGTACATTTTTTGTTCTGTTCTGCCATCACACATTTTTTAAAAGGAATTTCAAATGAATTTTTTACCCTGATGGGGAAAACTGCGGGCTCCTCTAGAGCCCCAGGGCCCTTCTGGGGAGCCCTAGGACTCTGCCCCACACCTTGATCTTCTTGTCTGGGGTTCCTGGAACTGTCCCAGTCTGTCGTTGGCGCAGCCCCAGGGAGCCGTGGGAGGAATGGGGCCGGCTGCTGAGAAATGTGGGTCGGGTTGCTGAAAATGCAAGTGATAATGTGACAAAAGCCTGCCGCCTCTTCATTTTCTTTTCCTTTCTTGCCTCTCCTGCGTTCCCACGGCCCACCTGCCCCTCCAGCTTCCCTAGTCGTTTCGTGATTGGCCGCTCGCGGGGAGAGGCGGTGGCGGAGCGGCGGAGGGAGGAGTTAAACCGCTACATCAGGCACTTGACCCGTGAAGCCCCGGAGGTGGCCGAGGTGGGTGGGCGTTCCTCTGTTCCTGGCTGTCTGGGGCGCTGGGGTGGGGTGGGGAGAATGTGGGGGCAACGGGAGGGGGAGCCCCCTGGCGGTCAAAGACCGGACTTGGCTTTTAGGGTCCGTCTCTGTGGAGAAGGGGGTGCAGGAGGAGGAAGGAAGGCGGGGAACCGAGGGTCTTGGCTCCCGCGTTTTGTGTCCTGCCCTTAAATGCTATGAAAGTGTGCCGCAGGGCGCACGGAGAGACATTTATGAGACATTTATGTATCAGAAGCAGTCCCAGCGTGCTAGGAGTGATCAGAATCTTGGGAAGGAAGGGGTTCTTGGGCAAAAGGAGTTTTTTGAGCACATTAAGTGTGTGTATTTACCTAGAATTTTTTTCTAAACAAAAGATACTATAGTTTGGTTTTATAATTGGTGTAAAAACAAATATAGTCCTCAGGAGCCCCAACCACCCACAGATCATCTCACCCCATTTCCCTGTTTCCTTCCTATTTGTCTATAAGCAGACGTGAGTCTTACAGTTTATTCTAGTCATAGCTTCAGTATCACTCTATAATGTATTTTTCACTTAGCATTTATTTTAAATACCTGTAACAAATTAACACTTTGACTTGGAATACCAAAATCTCCTTAACCATTTGCTTCTTGAGAGATAGTTGGATAATGTCCATTTTTCCCCCCACTGTTACTACTAGGGTAGGTATTTTCACACATTTAATTTTTGCTTTCCTTAGCACAGTTAGGAAACATTCCCCAAAATGGTCATGGTCTCTGTCCAGGGCTGGCTCAGATATTTCTCTGCTTGAAAGGTGCATGTGTGTCCTTGGGAGAGGGCGTGGCAGAGAAGAACAGAATGCTTTTGACCTGCTGTGACCTGGGGGTGTTTTTGTTTTGTTTTTTCCTTTTTAAAAAACTTCATTAGGAGAACTTTCAAACACACAGAAAAGCAGAGAAACAGTATAATGTGTGCCTATATGTCCATTACCTAAACAGTTAATGTTTTGCCATATTTGCTTGTTTTTGTGTGAAGTATTTTAAAGTCAGTCACAGACATCATGACATTGTATCCCAGTGCATTATGCAACTCTGAAAAGTAAAGATGTATATCATTATATCACCCACTATGCAGTCCATATGCAAAGTTTCCCTGCCAAAATTCTTTTTATAGTTGGTTGGTTTGAGCATGATCCAGACAAGAAGTTCATACTACCTTTGGTTGTTGCATTTCATAGGCCTCTTTTTTTTTTTAATAATTTTATTCTTTTTTTTAAGATTTTATTTATTTTATTTTATTTATGTGACAGAGAGAGAGATCACAAGTAGGCAGAGAGGCAGACAGGGAGAGCAGGAAGCAGGATCCCTGCTGAGCAGAGAGCCGGATGCGGGCCTCCATCCCAGGACCCTGAGAGCATCACCTGAGCCGATTTAACCCACTGAGCCACCCAGGCGCCCTCATAGGCCTCTTTTAATCTGGAGTAGTTCTCCCCCCCTTTTCTTTTCTAATGGGGCCATTGTCTTATTGAAGAATGACTGTCTGATTTCATTTCAGTGTGATTTGGTGTGCACCTTCTTTCACCCTCTGCCCCGAGATGAGAAGGCTGCAGGCACCAGCCCAGCTCCCAAGTCCTCAGGTATACTGCCTTCTCTGTGATGTTCCTGCCAACCTCTCTGAACCATTCCCAGGGGTCATTTCTCCTGCCCCCGCCCCTTCCCAGTTCTCTTCTCTTGGCTTGTCTCTGTTCCTTTGCTTACTGGCTGAAAGATCTGGTTTCCCACTGAGGCCGTGGGACCCATAGCTACTCAGGTTTCCCAGGGTCATGGTACTCAGTTGGTGATTACGCACACACATCAGATAGACCAACTCAACCCAATTCTAAATCATGTTCACAGATATCACTTGGCAGTTCCCCCATGGGGTTAGCAACCCGACCTGAAGATACAGGGGTGGAGGGTGGGGAGAAGAAAACAGAAACATCAGCCTGGCACCAGCTGGGGACAAAACTGGCCTCATGACCTTTCTTGTGTTTCTTTGTCCCTATAGATGGCTCATGGGCCCGGCCTGTCGGGAGGGTGGGCGGAGAGGTGAAGCTGTCCATCTCCTACAAAAACAATAAACTCTTCATTATGGTGATGCATATTCGGGGCTTGGTAAGTAGATATACAGCCTTCATTTGGTTCTCTATCTTCTGGTACTTTTCTGACTTTGGTAAGTAGCCTAATTACACTGAGCCCCCCCCTCCTTTTTTAAGAATTTTATTTACTGGGGCACCTGGGTGGCTCTGTCGTTTGTTAAGCATCTGCCATCAGCTCAAGTCATGATCCCAGGGTCCTGGGATCGAACCCCACATCTCCCTCTCCCACTCCCCCTGCTTGTGTTTCCTTTCTTGCCGTGTTTCTCTCTCCGTTTAATAATAAATAAAATCTTTTAAAAGTAATAAAATAAAAAGAATTTTATTTACGTATTTGAGAGACAGACCACGAGCAGTGGGGGTTGTGGGAGAGAGACAAAAGGAAAAGCAGCCTGACATGGGGCTTGATCCCAGGACCCCGAGATCGTGATCTGAGTCGAGGGCAGACACTTAACCGGCAGAGTCACCTAGGCACCCCTACTCTGAGCCTTATTAAAATGAAGATAACGTTGGTATCTACCTGGTAGAGTTGGGGGGGGGGTTAAATGAAAGGGTGCACACAGATTGTGGTAAATGCTGTGACAGACAACACAGCAGAGGACAGGTGCTAGGGTGGAGAGAAGTTGTGGCACTTTTAGGAAGAGTGGTCAAGGAAGCCGTCCTTGACGAGGAGGTATTCAAACACAGATGGAAGGAGGTCAGGATTGTTCCAGGCAGAGGGAGCAGTTACAGGTAAAACACCTCCCTCCCCCCCACTCCCCAGTCAGGAGCCTGCCTGGGGTGTGTCAGCAAGTGAGGGTGGGGGCGGGGGGGGGGGGTGTTGTGGCTGAAGGCTGCAGAGCAGAGGGGGGAAGAGTGGGTGGTGGGGCTGGAGAGAGCACAGCGGACCAGAGCCTGGGTCCCACGGTCAGGACTGTGGCTCTTACCCTGACTGAGTAAGGAATCCTGGCAGGGTTTTTGAGCAGTGGCATGACAAGACCTAATTTAAGTTTTAAAGGGATCAGGCTGGATGAAGCCCTAATTGGCCAGCCTTAAGCAAGCCACCTAATCCTTGACTCATCCTCCACCTCTTGGGGATTACTTGGATCAAATGACAAAAGAGACAAAGACATTGGGCCAGACAGGAAGATATCTAGGGGCATGATGGCTCAGTCAAAACAGACCAAGGGATGGCATGCCCCGAGCATTTGAGTGAAAAGTATAGACTGGCTATAATAGGCAATCGGGTTGATGTTTTTAGTGGGATGCCTCCTATTGTCACGGGAGAGATTTCTCTCTGGAGTGAACTGGAAAGCCTATTCCTGTGCCTCACAAGAAGCCAAGTGTTGGGGATAAGAGTCTGGATCAGAGGGTGATTGCAGGAATGGTAATAAAGACCTAGGAATCTTCTTTTTTTTTAATTTTTAATTTTTTAATTCCCTTTGTAGCAACTACTGCAGGACGGGAATGACCCAGATCCTTATGTGAAGATTTACCTCCTCCCTGACCCTCAAAAAACCACTAAGAAGAAAACCAAAGTGGCCCGGAAAACCTGCAACCCCACCTACAATGAGATGGTGTGTGGGGAATGCACTGGCGTAGGGTGGGGGTCAGCCGGCTGCACCTGTTTGTGGAAATCCGGTCCTGTTGGAATGTGGCCCTACCCATCCACCTCAGTGCCCTCAGTGGCTGCTGTAGACTGGACCACAGGGCCTCAAAAGCCTAAAATATTTCCTGTCAGGCCCTTCCCATAAACAAGTTTGCTGACCCTGAGGGTCGGGATTCCACAGCTGGAACGTGGCCTTGGCCCTGTCCTGTGGGCTGGGGGGAGGAATCCTTTGCAGATAGTGAGCAGTGGCTTGGGTACAAAGCCCTCACCCGCCTAACCTCAGCAAAGAACAAAGTTCTTTAAAGCTCTTCTCAGGTTCCGACTACCTTCTCTGTCCCCTTGGACTCTGGTGGGGGAGTTCAGTAGTCTCAGCCTGGGCCAGATGACACCCCCACAGCCCTAAGGGTCTCCCTCTTCTGTGTTCCCTCTCTCCCTGATCTGGGTGCTTGCAGCTGGTGTACGATGGGATCCCCAAGGGAGACCTACAGCAGCGGGAGCTGCAGCTGAGTGTGCTGAGTGAGCAAGGATTCTGGGAGAACGTTCTCCTCGGGGAGGTGCACATCCGTCTGCGAGAGCTGGACCTGGCCCAGGAGAAGACTGGCTGGTTTGCACTGGGATCTCGAAGTCACGAGACCTTGTGAGCCCAGCGGAGCCCTCCCTGCTCCCCTGCTCCCTGCCCAGGACCCTAGGCTGCTGGGGGAGCCAAGGGAGAGGACTCTTCCCCTGCTTCAGGGGCCCTCTCCTTGCGAAGGGGCAGCGCCCGTGGCGGGCCTCCCCTCTGTCCAGGCGGATTGGGCCTCTGTGACAGGAGGTAGGGAGAGTAAGACGCTCTCTGCTGTCCCCTCCTCTGCCAAATGAATTAGGGTTGGTTGTGATGAGAGCCCCTTGGAGGCTGTGAGGTGGGAGCAAAGTTTTAAGTTTACCTTGTGTCAAGGGAGCAGTGCCTGCTTCGGGGTGAGTGGGGTGGTCTGTATGAAGTAGCATTTCGGGGGAGGGTGGGCGGATTATCTTTATTTTTATTTTAAAAAATGAAATAGTAACGTTGTCCTGACTGGACAGGAAGCCTTGTGAGAGGGGACTTCATATGCCTCGGAAGGCAAGAGTAGCAGACTGTTTGGACTTTTTGTATGATTAAGGTTCTTATTGGACTTTTTCTTAGGTTTTTGTTTGTTTGCTTGTCTGTTCTTCATTTTTGTTTTTCTGTCTCTAGGATTTACTTGGGGAGGGGCCCAGTGGGTCCTCAGTTAGAGCCCTCCCTCCCTGAGGACAGGTCTGGGAGGGACAGGGAGGGCGGGTGTGCTAGACTGAGGCCTGCAGGGGCCTTTCTGATTTTGCCTCCAAAGGAGAGCGATGTGATACCTACGTGTGTAAGGAAGGGCCTTCCCAATGGGGCTCTGCAGAGGGCCTGTATTCAGGGACCTGGGCGCTCTCAGGGGAAGTTTTTCCTCTCATCTTCCCCTGCTTTACTAGGACTCACCCCGAATACTGTCTTCTACCCCTCCATTCTCATTGCCCCCCTGAGGACCTTCTGGGAGGTCATATACTGCACATACACTGGGAGGGGGGCTCCTCCATAGGTCTCTCTCCTTTTTCTCTCCAGTGAGATAAAGTGTTGCCTCAGCTCTCAGATTTGCTTCCACACAAGGGCATCGTGGCCCTGCGCAGGGGCCTCCACAGCAGATGCGGGGCAGGGGGAGGAGGGTGCTGGGCGGGGAGGGTCCATCACCCACCACACCTCTCCTATTTGTGTGCTGCTTTTCCCCAACTCCATTTCTGTCACATTTTTAAAAATAAGAATTTCCCTCATTCTCTGGGAACATAAACCTATTTAGCCTGGAGCCAAAGGGATGTGTAAGTAGAGGAAAGGGGCCTGGGGTGGAGGTTTCCAGCAATGTTCTTTGGTTGCCAGGAGGCTGGAGTGGAGGGCGTGGTTGATCCCCTGGAGCTGAGCTGGGAGAGAGAGACGGCCTCTTAGCTCTTAGACTCTTTACTCCCTCCCAGATGGACTTCAGAGTCACTCTTGCTCTTTACTCCAGATGGTTGTGTTCCTTGGAAAAAGAGGGAAAGACTTTGAGTTTGATAGGAACTTTTTAAACCAGACTTGGCCATGATGGGGGCATGGAGGTAATCGAGTGTACCCTCGACCATCCCTCCCCAGCTTACTTCTCAGCTCCAAGCATCAGAAACTCCCCCATTTGCTGACTCATTCCATAGCTGGAGAAATAAGGTCCATTCACTGAAGCCACAGGGTGGCAAGGAAATCTAAACTTTCTTTTTAGGTTCAAAATGTCAAGGATCAGGTGGCCACTGTGGGGGGAAGGGGGTGGGGGAAGATGGGACACAGGGCTGGAACTTCTCCAGATGAACGGACCATAGGTGCATTACTGGCTCTTTGCCCGTAGCTCATTTTGTTTTGACCTTCTGTGCCCCTGACTTACAGAGGTCTGGGTACTGTACCCAGATGTCTTTGTATCGGCTACTTTCTCTGGAATTGTATTTTCTAATAAATGACATTTGAGAAAAACAAAACTAGCGTTTTCAAGATCGGTCGATGTTTTCGATGAAAACAGCTGGTATACAAGATGAAATCCTAATGGTTGGTGGTCTTATAAATGGTGCCTTTCAGATGCACCAGTGCCCTGAACTGGGCAATTCACATTTGTCAGCCAAATCTAGCCTCAGAGCAACTCAGTCGGGTGAGTAGGATCCCCATTTCACTGATGAAGAAACAGAAGCTCAGAGACAATGGGTACTTTGCCTAAGGACACAGCCTACCAGCATTGGGTCTGGAATTTGAACCTAGGATTGACTCAAACCTGGGGCAACCTCATAGGTAATTTTTAATACAGTTTCCTAAATTGGCATATTATTTTTTAGTTTTCAGAGTGTTCTATATTATAAGTGATGTCATTTTTCATTACAACTGCTGTGGAAAGTCAGTATTGGTCATTCATGTATTCTGTCAGCAAAAATTTACTGTGTTTACCAGTGCTACCTTGGGGTGTGCCTCCATTCACAAAGAATACAGCTCCCAGAGCATGAACCAGGCTGAGGGTCACAAAGATAAATCAGGACAGCCTCTGCATTTAAGAAATCTACTGCCTAGTGATGTTTAGCCAATCACTTTTTAAAAAAATTATTTATTTGACAGGAACACAGCTAGAGAGGGAACACAAGCAGGGGGAGTGAGAGAGGGAGAAGCAGGCCTCCTGCCAAGCAGGGAGCCCGATGCAGGGCTCAATCCCGGGACTCAATCCCAGGACTCCGGGATCATGACCTGAGCCCAACGCAGATGCTTAACTACTGAGCCACCCAGGCACCCCTAGCGCCTAGTGGTTACCTTTTATAAAAGAGGAAACTGAGGGGCGCCTGGGTGGCTCAGTTGGTTAAGCGACTGCCTTCGGCTCAAGTCATGATCCTGGAGACCCAGGATCAAGTCCCACCTCGGGCTCCCTGCTCGGTGGGAAGCCTGCTTCTCCCTCTCTCACTCCCTCTGCTTGTGTTCCCTCTCTGGCTGTGTTTCTCTCTGTCAAATAAATAAAAATCTTTAAAAAAAAAAAGAGGAAACTGAATCTCTGAGAGGCCTAACAACTATGAAGTCATGAGAGCAGAGACGTGGCCCGGAACAGAACTCGCCAAGTGGAAGGAGGACATGTGATCCTTGGTAAGCATTTCACCCAGAAGTTGTCAAAACTCTCCAGTGGGTGTCATGTTTCACCCTGGGAAATTCTGTGGGGGCTTCCAAGGGACTTCCAGTAGTAAACAGTAGGAAGTGTTACTTATCTTGCTGGGTTTCCAAGTGGTTTTAAGATGTCACTGAGGTTCTGGACAAGTCCCAATGGGCCTTTTAAAAGTTAGAGCTTGAATCTGGCAAGATTCTTCTTTGTGGAAATTTCTTGGCGAAATGGGGCAGAAATTTGAACCACCCTGAGGCTGTGGGAATGGGAGCTGGGAGTAGAAGCTGACAGTTGCTCAGGGAGAAGAAACCGAAGAAGCCCAAGGAGGCTGGGTCTTCTGAGTGCCAAGAGAGGTGCCAAGAGTGAAATAACCTGACTGGCGGCAGGGGTGGGGGGGCGCCTGGGGGGCTCAATCTTTAATCGTCTGCTTTCCGCCCAGGTCATGATCCTGGAGTCCCAGGATCCAGGCCCGCATCGGGCTCCCTGCCTAGCAGGAAGCCTGCTTCTCCTCTCACTCCCCTACTTGTGTTCCCTCTCTAGCTGTGTTTTTCTCTGTCAAATAAATAAAATCTTTAAAAAGAAAAAAAACCTGAATGGCTGGGATTTGGGAGGAAAGATTAGATTGGACTTGAAAGGTCAAAATGAGGCAACATTCTTAAGTCGGGAGGTGATTCTGGTGGCTGGACTGTGTCTGAGGGGTCTGTTCGGAACACCACACTAAGGGCCTTCTCTGGGTCAGGCCAGGCCACCAGGCAGTGTGACCACGAAAATGACAAAGGTGTGGATCCTGTCCTCAAGGAGCTCACTGTCCAGCTAGAGAGGCAAGCCGGGAATAAGAATGACCGTGGTATCTCTGGACAAGGCAGGAAAGGGGCGGGGCCGTGCAGGCTGAGGGGGCTTCACGAGAGATACTTGAACTGAGCTTTAAAGTCAATCAGAACTCCAGATTTTCTTAGTGTGCTGGGACTGCCCTGCTCCAATTTACATATTAAAAGGTCATTCTGATTGCCTAGAAAGTGCGAACTTTAAAAATGGTGCCCTGGGGTACCTGCAAGGCTCAGTGGGTTAAGTGGTTAAGCAGTTAAGCGGTTAAGCCTCTAACTCCTGGTTTCAGCTCAGGTCTGGGTTGTGGTCAAGCACCACCTCAGTTTGTACTCAGTTTGGAGTCCGCTTCTCGCTCTCCCTCCCCTTTCCCTCTCACTCCCACCCCTGCGCAAGCACTCTCTCAAAAAAAATAAAGTCTCTTATAAAAAGAAAATAAGAGCTCATTCTGGCTGTTGGAAGCAAGAATGGAAGCAGCAGAGAAGGCTCTTGCAGAATGTCTAGGAGGGAAATGATGGGGGGAGATGGTGAGTAGTTAAGCTCTGGAGAGAATTAGTGAATTTCAAGGTAGAGCTGATGGATTTGCTGATGGGTTTGATGTGGAGTTGAGAAAAAGAGGAAGTGTGGGTGACTCCTAAGTTTAGGGCATTGGCAACTAGGTGACGAGGACTGGGCGTGGCCATTGAGGAGCTTTGGGAAGATGGGTCTAGCAGAGTTCAATCAAGTTTTGATTTGGGCAACTGGCTGGCTCAATTGGAAAAGCCTGTGACTCTTGATCTCAGGGTTGTGAGTTCAAGCCCCATGTTGGACATGGAGCCTACTTAATAAGTAAGTAATTTTTTAAAAAAGAGTTTTGTTTTGATCATGACCAGTTTGAGTTGTGTGGACATACTTACGTGGAGAAGCCGGGGAATGGAATCCAAAGCTCCTGGGAGAGGTCAGTCTGGAGTTTAGATATGGACGTCATATGCATGAGGTCAAGATCACCTAGATTAGACTGGGAAAAAAGACATAGGTGGGCTGAGATCAGATATAGGCCAGCATTCAGAGGAGGAGGAGGAGGAGGAGGAGGGAAACCAAGGGAGCACCATTATGGGAGCCTAAGAAGAATCCTGTCGGTATCCTAGGGCTGCTGTAGCAAAACACCATAGCCCAGGGGGTGTTAACAATTTGCTCTCAGGTCCAGAGGCTAGAAGACCCCGATCAAGGAGTTGTCAGTTGGTGCCTTCTGAGGGTTGAGAGGGAGAATCTGTTCCATGCCTCTTCTCCCTTCCGGCCGTTTGCTAGAAATGGTTCACATTTCTTGACTTGTAGGTGCATCACCCCAGTGTCTGCCTTCGTGTTACATGGCATCCTCCCTGCATGTTCATGGTCATCATTCACGTGGGTCTCTGTCCACACTTAGCCTTTGTGGAGCCACAGGAGGAGCCACCGTAATGACCTCCCCTTAACTTTCCAAGGTCCTGTTTCCAAATAAGATCACGTTCACAAGTCATGGGGGGATTAGGACTTGGACATCTTTTAGGAGAACACAGTTCAATCTACCAGTCCCAAGATTGGACTTGGTAAACTTCCTGGTAATCTTGATAAGGGTTGTTTATTGTTGTTTTCTTAAATAGGCGCCACGCCCCTCGGTGGTGCTCAAACTCGATGACCCTGAGATCCGAGTTTGATGCTTCCGGCACTGGGCCAGCCAGCTGCTCTGATGAGGGCTGTTTGAATGAGTAATGGGGACAAAGGTCTCCCTGGAGGCCCTTGAAGGGAGAATAGGTGCTGAGAAAGTAGAGACCATAACCATAGATGACTCTTGGAGAAACTTAGCTGTACAGAAATTTGGAGGGGCATGAATTGGGGAGAGTTTTAAAATTTTTCCAAATTTTTAATTAAAAAAAAAATTATTTTAGAGAGAGTGGGGGAGGGGGGCAAAGGGAGAGGAAGAGGGAGAGTCTCAAGCAGACTCCACACGACATGGAACCTGATGTGGGGCTTGATCTAAATACCTTGAGATCATGACCTGAGCCAAAAGCAAGAGTTAGACACATAACTGACTGCCTCAGATGCCTCAAGTTTTTAAAATTTTTAATATAGATGGTATTAACTCTGCATGTGAGTGCTTTAGAAGCTTAAGAGAGAAATTATATGTTACAGGAAAGGGACTAAGGGAGACCAGAATTCCTTTGGTAGACGTGAAGGGGTAGGATCCAGGAGGCTGCTTTTCTTGTCGTGGAATTGAAGGCAGGGTAGTGGGTCCAAAGGCAGGTAGATTGATGGATTTAGTGGTGGAAAGATGAGGTTGTTTTTGTCCAATAGTATCTGGTTTCCCAATGAAGTTTGAAGTGTGATCCGAAGCTGAGAATGTGTGTTCATGGGAATGCTGGAAATTGGAAGAACAAGCATTATGAAACTGTCTCAGAGTGTGGGAGAAACAAAGCTACACCAAGTGCTGCGGGAATGGCTGGCACTGATCAAATTTTGTGATCACAGTACGGAGCAAGTCAGTCGACGTAGAATAAGTGGGTGGTTGCTTTAACTAGGGCTGGAATTTTGCCACAGACGAGCAGGACCGTGCAGGGTCTTTGCAGGGAGACCTCCTGGGTGAGGAGGGAAGTGGAGGAGGGTTTCTGGGGGTTGATAAATTGCCAAGTAAGGAATCCCAGGGCAGTGCATTGCAAAGATGGGAGGTGGTAGCCACCCAAAGTGCGGGACACTTAGAAATAAGATTTTGGAGGTGGTACTGACTTGGGCCCGCAAAATAAACATAATTAACTGAGGTTTAAATCTCTTTTGCCAAAATCCCAATCAACTTGCCAGTCCAAGGACTTGTCTTCACCAGCACGCCTGCGGCCATGGCAACATGTTGTTATCTCCGTGTCCAGAGCTACTCCCGTCTGCCTTCTACTTGATAGCAGGCTTGAGGAGGCTGGTTTACACTTTATTTTCCTGTTGGGACTGATAGGATGAAGGCATGTATTCCTATAGTTTTTGATACTTTATGATTATGGGTTTGGTTTTTTTTTTGCCTCATTTAGAACAACTTCCAAGGTGAGGAAAATAAGATGTATTCAATGACTAGATGGGGAAGGGGAGGCTCATTCAACAAAGATTTAAGAAATGTTTTTTGGGGGCATGTGGTGTTAATGACAGTGTTGAGAGTGGTTGAGAGTGGAAAGCAAAAGGCTTAGCCATAAAATGATGCTGTTTTAAATTATGAATACTCTCTTCCATTCATTCAACAAACATTTCTGGTCACCTATTTTGTGCAAGTCAATATGTTAGGTCAGGGGTTCCCAAACATTTTGGTCTCAGGATCCCTTTTACACTCTCAGAAATTATTAAAGACCCCAAGGAACTTCTGTTATAAGTATTGTATCTATCAGGAATTACTGTTTAAGAACTCAAAGCTGAGGAATTTTTAAATATTCATTAAAAATAGGGGCGCCTGGGTGGCGTCTGCCTTTGGTTCAGATCATGATCCCAGAATCTGGGATCAAGCCCAGCATTGGGCTACCTGCTCGGCGGGAGGCCTGCTTCTCCCTCTCTCACTCCCGTCCTTGTGTTCCCTCTCTGGCTGTGTTTCTCTTTGTCAAATAAATAAATAAAATATTTTAAAAATAATAAAAATAATAAACCCACTACATGTTAACTCAACACTTTGAATGAAAAATTATTTTTCAAAATAAAAAATTGTAGCAAAAGAGTGACCTTCTGTCCCCCCCCCCAGCAAATGTCTTTAATATCCAGGTTTTAATAGAAGACAACTCCAATCTCCTATCTGTTTTTGCATTCTACCTGTTGTTGCCAGATCACTTATCATGTGTCCTCTAGAAGATACATGTCCACTGTACACTCATGAGAAAGTGAGAGTAAAAAGGAAATAACAGGGGCGCCTGGGTGGCTCAGTTGGTTAAGCGACTGCCTTCGGCTCAGGTCATGATCCTGGACACCCGGGATCGAGCCCCACATTGGGCTCCCTGCTCGGCAGAAAGCCTGCTTCTCCCTCTCTCAGTCCCTCTGCTTGTGTTCCCTCTCTGGCTGTGTTTCTTTCTGTCAAATAAATAAAATCTTTTTCTTTTTTAAAGGAAATAACAGCTTTGTATTATTCTGAATTTTTTTTTTTTTGGCCTTTTAGGGCCCCCTGAAAGGGTCTTAAAATGGGATCCCCAGATCATATTTTGGGACCCACTGGGCTAGGTGTTGGAATATAGCCCTCAGGGAGCTGAGAGCAGCAGGTAAGAACATTTACAGGTATATATAGTGTAGTCTGTTAAGTGCTCACATAGTATATAATAGAATTCTGACGGGGAAGGTCGGCAAAGACTTCAAGAAGGAGCTGACCTTTGAGATGCACCTTGAAGCATGAATACTTGCATAACAGGGAGGAAGAGGGCCTTCTGGACTGAGAAAGGGCAGTAGAGGCAGGAAACAAGTCCACTGTTCTAGAGTATTAACATGCACGAAGTTAGCAAGAGAAGGCTGGTAAACTACAGTGGGTGGAGAGGCTGCACAGAGCCTTCATTGTTTAAGTAACAGGAAACAACTGTTAGCCCATAAATAACAGATACTAGCTGAGGTTTATGCCCCTACTCTATCTAGGTGTTAGATAGAATTAGTTCTCTCAGTTCTCTTGACCAGCATGTTGAAAGAGGAATATTAGTCTCACTTGACAACCAAGAAACTGAGGCTTTAAGTATTTAATTTGCATGCTTGGATCTCTTTTCTGTTATTAAGCTGACTCCTATTAACACATTTTTTTTTCAGTTCTTAGGATTGAAAATGAGATATTCCAGAGCCATGAATAAGATAATAGGGGGTAAACCATAGAGACTGAGGACCTCTCAGATTCCTAGAAGGAAGAAGCTGTTGTTGGAACAGTCCCACCAAAGCAGGAAAAGCAGTTGCCTTCCTCCTGCCTCCCAAAATAGCTTTCTTCCATCCCTAAGTGTTTAAAACTGCCACACTCCCTCTGAAATAGACATTTGACTTCGGAGGTGTCCATGAAAAGCTTTTAGTAGAAATAAATGAATTAAGACCAACTCCCAACAGAATCTAATATAGCAATTAAAATTACCAGACAAAATTTTTTCAGTGATAATGGTCCGTGGGTCCCTCTTTGCCCATTGTGTGCTGCGGTTCTGGAGCTCAGGAAAGAAACAGGACTTTCATGTATTGCCTGCTAGGAAGCATATGAGAGGCAACAATTCTGAGGTTACTTTCTTTCCTCCTCTGCGACTTCTGTCTGCCCCATGAACGGGGACAGTCTAACAGGGACACCACCTGAGAGAGACGTTCACATTTTCGTGGGGGGTGTTTGTAGGTTAGATACTGAAAGCTAGGTTCCAGGCAAAGCTAAATAGTGATTTAGAAAGCTGAAAGCCGAACGGAGCAAGAATGCATACGAATGCCTCATTTTTCCTTTAAGGTTTTGCACTCTTATTATTATTAATTAATTAATTAATTAGTTAGTTAGTTAGTTTGTTTGTTTGACAGAGAGAAACAAAGCCAGAGAGGGAACACAGGCAGGGAGAGTGAGAGAGGAGAAGCAGGCTTCCTGCCGAGCAGGGAGCCTGATGTGGGGCTCGATCCCTGGGCCTCCGGGATCATGACCTAAGCCGAAGGCAGTCGCTTAAGCAACTGAGCCACCCAAGTGTCCCATGCACTCTTATTATTACTCACTCCCAATTATTAGTGTCTTAACACCAGACGTGTATTTACACAGTATTGCCAATTCCTATTATACTTAGATCTCTTGCGGATGATCTACTTCGCACTCATAAACACAGGAACCCCGATATATGCAAGTCAAAGGTAAGTGTATACACTTGGGTGTGTATTAGGCCCTTAAAAGGGCTTCCGGGAATTCTGTTATCTGGGAACGTCCCCTTTTGCCCAGAGGGCAGAGCCGGGCTGGCCCCACCGAGGCGGGGCGGTCTCCTAGGAGACCACCGGGGAGCGAGCGCGCACGCGTAGAGCCTCTGCCGGGCTGATGCAACCTCCGGCGCGCGGTCCGGGTCCGCCGAGAGTAAGGAAGCCGGCAGGAGCCGCGCGAGACCAATCAGCGGCCGCTCGGAGGAGTCCGGAAAGGCCCTCGCGCTGGGGCTCTGCGAGTGACGTTGGGCGACGCGGGGCTGGTGGCGTAGCCAGCCGCCATCCTTCGTCTCGTCCTCTTGCGTGTAGGTGTCCTGTTCCGCGCTGGCCTCGCGGCCATTTTGGGCTTCGCTTCCACCCGCGCCCGCCTGCCCAGCCCTTCCGGGGTCGCGCCGCCGAGGGGCTTTTTAAGGGCCCGTCCGCTCTGGGAAGTCGCCGCGGGAGGGCTCTGTGCGGGGTGAGGAGCCCTCGAACGGACTAGGACATCTTCTTCCCGCCAGGATGAATGTCGTCTCGGTCGTTACGTCCTGCGCTTGCGGTTCCAGCCTGTGGTCTGCCGCCCGCGGCCGCTTCCCCCTGTGGCTCTTCTCCTGGCCCGGGGATCGGCCTGGGTCCCCGACTCCGCCGCGCGGCAAGGCCAAGACTGCTTAGGTCTCTCCGAATAACTGCCGACCTGCAGCCCTCAGAGACTGTCTAGAGCAAGGACATGGAGCCGGCAGCAGGCGGATCGCGGCCGCGGCCGGGCTCCTGGTTCTGGCCGCCCTTCTTTCCTCGGCGCCCGCAACCCAGCACTTCCAAGTTGCTCACACCTCCTGCCCCGGAACAGTCCGGGGGCGCCAGACTGCATGTTTCCCCTCAGCCCCAGGCTCGGACCGGCTACTGGATGAAGCTGCTTTCCCAGCTCTTAGCGCCACTCCCCAGCTTGCTTCAGAAGCTGCTGATTTGGAGCCAGCTTTTCGGCGGGATGATTCGGACCAGATGGCTAGATTTTGCTGGAGGCTACAGCGCTCTCCGAGCTTTGAAGGCTCGGGAGGACCCAGCGGTCCCCCCTGCGCAGAAATCTTTGAGTTCGCTGCGGCTCGACCCCTCGGACGACTCTGCTGCCAGCGCCCTCGATTGGCTAGAGGAGGGGATCCACTGGCAGTCCTCAGATCTAGAATTGGAACTCAAAGCTCAGGGTAGAGTTCTGGGCCCTGCCGGACGCGCTTTTCTGTTAGAGCAGCAGCTGTGGGGAGTGGAGCTGTTGCCCAGTAGCCTTCAAGGCCATCTGTGCTCTTACCCAGAACTTGGCTCTTCGCCAGCCGGCCCTCGAAACGTTCGGCGTTTAAGCAGTTTAAGCAGTTTCAGCGTCGTTTCCTATTTGTTGAACCCCACCTATCTGGACTGCCTGCCCCGGGTGGGGCTCGGCTGTCAGAACAGCGTGGGAAGTGGAGAGCCTGTTGATTTCCAGACCGTCCGCGCAGAGGGCCCCTGTCTACCTGAAGACAGCCATTCTCCCCACCCGCTGAAGACGGAGATCGCGTGCTCCTCCAGGTTGGGATGCCCGCCTCTTTCTAGAGAGGGCCTTCCAGAAATCCACCATCTTCGCACGAAACGGCTGGAGTTCCTTCAGCAGGCCAGCAAGGGGCAAGCGTTACCTACCCCAGACCAGGATCATGGCTACCACAGCTTGGAGGAGGAACACAGCTTGCTCCGGATGGATCTGAAACCGGGCGAAGATAGTCCCACACAGTGTGTTCCCTCTGTTGGAGCCCTTCCGGGAACCACCCAGCAACCCACCAAGGGAACAATCGCATCGTTGACTAAAGAGGTTCCACTTGCTTTGGAAAAACAGGGCCCCTCAGAAGGCTGTCTGTCTGGTGAGATACCTGTGGAAAAAGAGTCTGGAGAGGACCAGTTAAGTGTTGGGGACTCCTCAGACCTAGAAGACGACCTTCCCATTTCCACCAGGCCAGCTTGTAGTAACAGATTGATAGATTACATTTTGGGAGGAGTATCCAGTGACCTAGAAAAGAGTTCTGATTCCGAAGGTGAGGATTGGGATGAGGAAGCTGAGGATGATGGTTTTGATAGTGATGGCTCACTCTCAGAATCAGACCTTGAGCAAGACTCTGAAGGGCTTCACCTTTGGAACTCTTTCTATAGTGTAGATCCTTATAATCCCCAAAACTTTACGGCAACAATTCAGACTGCTGCCAGAATTGTTCCTGGAGACCCTTCTGACTCAGAGAAGGATTCGTCTGACAAGTCTGATCTTGAGAATTCTCCCCAGCCTGCAAGCCTTCCCGAGTCTCCTGATCATAATTCTGGGGAGGAAGATGACTGGGAATCTAGTGCAGATGAAGCAGAGAGTCTCAGACTTTGGAACTCTTTCTGTAATTCTGATGACCCCTACAACCTTCTAAATTTTAAGGCTCCTTTTCAAACATCAGGGAAAAATTGGAAAGACTGTTGTGACTCAGAGAGGCCGTCTGAGCCCACTGTGGCTATTTCTGATTGTCACTCCGTACTGTCTTGTGAGGTGCAGCTGTTAGGGAGCCGAGAAAGGGAAGGTGCAGACTTGGTACCGGGTGGGGTTCTTTCAGGAGAAAGACGCACACGTATCAAGAGAAAAAAGGTTTGTGGTTTTTTTTGGTTTTTTGTTTTTTTTAATGTGCCTTGTAATTTGTACTGTTTTGATACGGTTAAATAATAGTAGCGTGGCTGTTCTGGAGACATGGTAGTGCATATTTTTGACGAAGGACTCTAAGCTTCTGTACTTGGATTGAGAAATGACACCCCCTACCCCCACCTGACAGACCACCACTGCCTTCTGTCCTCCTGTAGAATGTTCCTATCCAAATCGAAGATTCTGGGTTATCGATGTTAGCAGGAGAGCGCCCTTTTCATTTCAGTTTGTGGCTCTGGGCTGTTTCCATGTAGTCTTTAACTTTTCACTCTTTTATGGAACATTAAACTTAACACCTTGTGTGTGCACAATTTAATTCTTCTGGAGGTTGGTCAAGTCCCGTTATAGCCATAGAGTTTTTAAATGGTATTAATGGTAGTATTTCATTTGTGGACGCCTAATATTTTATTTACAGATGTCGGTGTTTTCATTCCTGGTAGAGCCCAGAGGGATGATGATACCAAGTAGCAAGTTGGCCATGAAAGAAGATGCTAATTTCAGTGTAAAAACTTTCTGATGCAAACATGGTTTTGTTTGACAGTAAAAAAAACAACACAGGAACTAGTACTGCCGTTTGCTAAGAATGCAGTACTACTTATCATTGGCCACTTACAGGTGAATAATCATTTGTAACGGTTACATACTTGGTTTATCTTGAGTAGCTCCTTCCTGTTCCTAAGCGTAAAACTTCCTGGAACATTTTACTCTTTCAGCACACTGTCAAGTTAATCTTATTTGGGGGAAGTCCTTAGAGTTGCCTTATTTTTTCCCTCTACTATTTATTCAGTGAAAGTCTTTTTTTTTTTTTTTTAAGATTTTATTTATTTATAAATAAAGAGAGACACAGTGAGAGAGGGAACACAAGCCAAGGGAGAGGGAGAAGCAGGTTTCCTGCTAAACCGGGAGCCTGATGATGGGCTCAATCCCAGGACCCTGGGACCACGACCTGAGACATGAGCTGAAGGCAGACGCTTAGTGACAGGCACCCAGGCGCCCTTCAATGGGAGTTATTATTTAGAGAGGAACTTTCCTCCAAACACAGGATATCTTTTATTGTAGAGGGAAAGTTTCTTTAGTTTCCTTTACACTTACGAGAGAGGAGGGTAAATTATTGACCTCAGATTCTGCCATGTCAGAAAGTTCCAGGGGGACAGTGCCATAACCTGCTGGCTGCAGATGGCCAACTTAATCCTTGGAGATTGTTCCTGGGTAGAAAATAGCTCTACATGGTAATAACTTTATGTCTCACCTGTAGAATAGGTCATGTTAAAAATTTCATTCACACTTCTGTAAATGCTGTCATGAAGGATCTTGCTGTTTATTTTTAAGGGGATCCAGACAAAATGACCAATTTAGTGAATAGGTTAAAACCTATTAGTAAATCTGCAGGTAAACCTGCTAGTGAATAGGTTAAAGACTCTGTGGCCTGCTGTAACAGGAGCTGCGGAGTGAGCGTTCAGTTTGTGGAGGCCTGCAGTCCCTCCTGAGTGCTTAGGGCCAAGAAATTTGGGAAGACGGCCAGACCTGCAGAGTAACTTGACTTCTCGTGGCCTTGATTCACTCATTCATCTGATCGGAATAATAATTGTAAATGCCGTGTGAATTATTGCATGATTTAAATGAGATGAGTGTGTAAAACTCCCCTGATGCATCACCTTGCCTTTAACTGGTAGCTGTTAGCGTTCAGGGACCTCAGGCCAGGCTCGTGTCTCATTTGAGCTTGCTCACTGAGCAAAAATGAGATGAGTCAAGTGGGTAGGAGACTGCGGACTATGAACAAGAAGCAACATTTATAAAAGATACGTCTAAAATATGGTAGAATTATTTGGCAGCCTTTGACCACCTGCCATTCTTGGGGTATATGGGCATAACGGGTAGTGCTTGATTCTTAGAATGAGACGTAAAACCCCTGTGTCAGTGACGTAACGTAGTGCAGACCGTGGAGGCTCACTCTGGATTTGAATCCTGATCACACCACTGGAGGGAAGCTGTGTGGTTGGAAACAAGTTAACCTCCCTTTGCTTGTCGGTAAGATGGAGGTGATACTAGTAAGTACCCTGTGGGGTTGATAAGAGGATTAAATGAGATAAAAAGATTGTAAAGTCCTCTTGAAATGAGCCTGGCATGTGGTAAACATATATAAATGCTGCTGTTGTTATTTATTTTAGTGACACAATGAGTAACTCCAGAATGCAATATCTAGTAAGGTATTGCATACCTGCTAATTGTCCTCAAGGGCATTCCGTGGCCTGATGTAAAGGGAATGAAAGGAGTAGGCCACGGTGGGATTATCTGATGTAACTGTTTAACATATTTTTTTTTTTTTTTGGTTGAACATATTTTAAAGCAAATATTTACTTTTGTAGTTTATTGTGCTCGAAAGAAATTTATCTGTCTTTCTATCTATGAATGGGACACACACACACACACACACACACGTGCTCCCTGCTGAGCAGGGAGCCCGATGTGGGACTTGATTCCAGTTTCCTGAGATCCTGATCTGAGCCAACAGCAGACGCTTAACCAACTGAGCCACCTAGGTGCCCCTTGAAAAAACTTATATGTTAGAAATTAAGTAGGGATTAAAAGGGACTTTCACTCCTTACAAGAAATCATGGTATGTAGTATTTACAGTTGCATGTGTATATAGTGGTAGTATATTGAGGAGGAATACAAAGAGGGTTTTTATCTCAACTACAAAGTCTCTCTTAGTAACATAACCTTAAAGATAGGTTAATTTGGCTGCATTTTGTTTACTAAGTAACTTTTTCTATAGTCTGATTACAAAAGTAATAAAGTAACACTGTTTATGATGTAAAGATTGGAAAGCACTGAAAAGTGATACGTATTTAAAAGGAAAAAGACTAGAAATGGTGAAGATCTTGTTAAAGCTTTTGTGCTGTTTATAAAAGCATTGACTCACATTGACTAATAACTTCTGAATTCTTTTAATACTTTTTTTTTTTAAAGATTTTATTTATTTGACAGAGAGAAACACAGCTAGAGACAGAACACAAGCAAAGGGACTGAGAGAGGGAGAAGCAGGCTTCCCGCTGAGCAGGAAGCCTGATGCGGGGCTCGATCCCGGTTCTCCAAGATCATGACCTGAGCCGAAGGCAGTCATTTAACCAACTGAGCCACCCAGGCACCCCTATTCTGAAATTTTTTAAACTACTTTTTTTAAAGATTTTATTTATTTATTTGACAGAGAAATCACAGGTAGGCAGAGAGAGAGGAGGGAGCAGGCTCCCTTGATCACAGGACCCTGAGATCATGACCTGAGCTGAAGGCAGAGGCTTAACCCTCTGAGCCAGTCAGCTGCCGTATTTTGAATATTCCTGAAAAAATTTTGGGAAACATTCGTCATTTTGGAAGAATGTCACAGAACTCAGGAAATTTTCAGTTATTTACTTGTCAGAGAGAAACACAGCTAGAGAGGGAACATAAGCAGGGGGAGTGAGAGAGGGAGAAGCAGGCTTCCCACCGAGCAGGGAGCCCGACTCGGGGCTCGATCCCGGGACTCCTGAACCATGACCCGAGCCGAAGGCAGACGCTTAACGACTGAGCCACCCAGGTGCCCCTGGATTCGTTTTATTAACACTAAAAGCCAAAAGGAGGGAGACGGGATGACAGGATGACAAATGGGGGGGAAGGAATGTATGTGTGTATGTGTGAAGGAAATCGAGATGGAGTTTGCTCACTTTGTTTTTTTTACTGAGGTGCCATCTAGTCAGTCAGACTTTCTTTTCTGTTACAGTTGAAACCAGATATTCCTGTAAGATACTTGGGTATTTGATATTCTGAATTAGTAGCATGAAGAGTTAATTACTTCAATGATGATTTTAAGATCCTAGAGCCTGGTTAAAATTAGTCTTTGTCTTTACAGGTAACCTTCCTTGAAGAAGTTACTGAGTATTATATAAGTGGCGATGAGGACCGCAAAGGACCATGGGAAGAATTTGCACGGGATGGGTGCAGGTTCCAGAAACGAATTCAAGAAACAGAAGATGCTATTGGATATTGCTTGACATTTGAGCACAGAGAAAGAATGTTTAATAGACTCCAGGAAACACTCTTCAAAGGACTTAATGCTTTCAAGCAATGTTAAGATAATTTGGCAGCCTCTAACTCAAGCATACACTACCTCTTACTTGAGAGGTTTCTTTTAAAAACAAAAATTGGCAGCTGTCCTTTTTGGTAGAGGATATGCAACTTGGCTCCAGTGACCTAGTTTAATATTTTCTTTTGTAACCAATCCCACTCAAAGATGACCAGGTTTGAAGGCAAGCCCTGGTAATGAAGGCTGAGATGGTGTGATTCCTGATCCTCCCTTTTTTGATTCATTTAGATCTATTTTTGAATGTTATGTGCTTGCTGAGGTGTAAAGGGGACCTTTTAAGGTAGAATTTTGCATTTTCAAAACGTATTTCCTTGGGAAACAATATAGGGTTTAAAGCCCGTTTTCTGTTCTAATTTAAATTATGTGTACCTGTCTGAAAACTGGGTTCTCCCCACCCAACATTCTAAAGTTAATGGGCTGTTATGTTTTCTGTCTATATTTCAGTGATGTGGTCCTTCTAGCTTTAATGCTAAGAAGATAATCTTGTATATGCTACCAATTTAAAATATCTTGTGTCAGCTTTGTTTTTCCCTTCTAAAAATGACTTTGGGCAAACGTGTTGGTTTTTACTTCTACGTTAAATTCTACCTGAGATATTTCCAAGGACTGCCACAAAGCTTATGTGTGCAGGACTCTCTGTTGCTTTGGGAAAGCTGCATCTTTTTCTGCCAAATTTTAATGTCTCACACGTTTAACTTCTGTGCAAACTGTTTCTTGGAGAGGCTTCTGTGTACGTTATTGTCGTCCCAGTTCATTGGTTCTTTGTATGTTTCAACAGGTAGAAGTTGTAAAAGACTCCCGAAAGTTAATCGTTGCATCATAGACATTTACTTTTTAAATTTAAAGGCCGAGAATTTTCCTAGGAGACTTCTCCTAGCGATTTGGTTTTGTTGTATTTGCTGCCAACAGAAAACCAGTGTTACTAATCTCATGCTTTAGCACCGTCACTTTTAAAACCTCTCAAGGTGACACTATAGACTTGGAAACGGGCACTTGTGAATTTTCCAGTTTGCAATGTAAAATAGAGTCTTCATCAGTCTCCAGGTTTATTGTGTTCTACTGTTACGAGAAGTAATAACCAGGCCTATACTTTCAGGAAAGGATGGTACTATAGGTTTACGGTACTATGGACTTCACAAGAGAAAGCCTATTTTTAGCCCAGAGTTTACTTTTGAATTGAAGTTTTTGCAGTGGCTGGTTGTCTGGTTTATTTAGTTAGCCTGCGGTGGTGTGCCTCTGCTAGGCTGAGGCGTAATGTGTATCAGCTCCTTATTGGTCTGTTTTTACCCACGTGCCTCTTGTTGCAGGTAATGGAAAATGTGAGTAGGACATACGTGTGAACTTGTTTCAGCGTGGGAACAAATTTTTTGTCAGAAGTGCTTGCAGAGTTACTACCTCAGTTTATAATCTACCTGGTCATTATTTGATTTCTGTCTGGTTTGCTTTTCAGACCGCCTCCAATAATAATTCATATATTTGTACATAAACACGCCAGGGGTACAACTTGAAAACTGGTCAGATTTTTGCAGAGCCCTTATTCAGCGTGTGTTGTGCGCCTCCACTTCCAGTAATCATAGGGATTGCGTTTCTGCCGTGACTCTGAGAACAGGCTAATTTCAAGCTCCAACTGTGTCCGTTGAAAAAAAAGGGATCATTTGCCTTGAATAGAGGTTTCTGAAAACGTATGGGCGTTCTTTCAAAACCAGATGGAAGTATACTGTTTTATTTCATGGCTTAGTCTGAAATCTAGCATCTCTGTGTATTTGAAAATAATAGGATAGCTTGACATTGGATTTTGAAAACGTGTTCCCTTGGGATTCCAACCTCACTACAAAATGAATAAAAGCTTGGTGAAGAGTTCTCCCGTTTACTACCCTCCTTTAAAAGAAGTGATCAGACAGTGACAAAAAGGACAGAAGGGGCTGTTTTTAAGTTGGACTGAAGGACAAAAAATTCTTGTCATTTCATCCCAATCTTAGTTGTTAGAACAAAGTTAAACTTGGAAGTTGTAATTGAATATTGTACACATTTAAAGTCTTAACAATGGTGCTTGAAGTATCAATGTAGCATGTGAAAGGCTTTGTACAGACAGGTAAAATTTCCTTTTCTGAGGGTTGCAGTGTGTAACAGCACCTCTTCATCTTCAACTTGAAATCAAACTATCAGATTTTATTTTTGTATAATTTAAAGAAGGTGAATTTAGGGGACCAGAAGACTTGGCTTCTACAGATCCAGTGACTTAAATGTAACCAGTTTGTTGGAATTTTATAGCTAAAATTATATTTGTGTATATAACTTTAACTAATCTGTAAATTGTAATAAATATATTTGCAATTATTAAAATGTTACCTCATATTTTGGCTCATGTTTATATTGTGTGTTTCCTAGTATTTTACATTGGTTTTGGACTTAGCAGAATGTTCAGAATTAAATCAGGTATTTTTGTAGCAGCACTATAACCTTAGACGTAACAAACATTGCTGTGGTTTAAAAAGGTTATGTGAGAGGCACCTGGGTGGCTCAGTTGGTTAAGCGACTGCCTTTGGCTCAGGTCATGATCCTGGAGACCCGGGATCAAGTCCCACATCGGGCTTCCTGCTTGGCGGAAAGCCCTCTCTCAGTCCCTCTGCTTGTGTTTCCTCTCTAGCTGTGTTTCTCTCTATCAAATAAATAAGTAAAATCTTAAAAAAAAAAAAAAAAAAGGTTATGTGACATGTAAATTGCACCTTGACTTGTTGAAGGGGGGCTGTTTTAAGGGGATAAATACGATTGCAAACCACCTTTTTTTTTTTTTTTTTTTTAAGGTTTTATTTGTTTATTTGAGACAGCACAGCCCAGAGGAGGTTCAGAGAGAGGGTGAAGCAGACTCCTGGCTGAGCGGGGAGCCAGACTTGGGGCATGATCCCAAGACCCTGAGATCCTGTCCTGAACTGAAGGCAGACGTTTAACCAACTGAGCCACCTGAGTGCCCCTGAAAACCACATTTTAATAGGAGATTTTGGTTCCTACAGTATGAAAATGTCAGAGACTGGAGATTTGATTCTGGAATTGGCCCCAGTTACCCACTTCTGCTGTGGAAAAAACAGAATAGTCACAGAGCAATAAAAAATTCATGCTGGGCTTAGCACAGCATTTCCCTTAAAAAAAAAATTATTTATCTGAGACAGCATGAGTGGGGTGGAGGCGGGGAGAGAGAAGCGTCCCTGCTGGGCCAGGAGACTGACACTTGGGGCTGGGATCATGACTGAACCACCCAGGTGCCCCTAGTATTTCTCTTAAATAGCAGGGAAGTCAACTTTCTCTAGTTGGTGCGTTATTATTAATGATAACCGTGGTATTGTAAGTCATGGTGTACTCCCGTTTACAATCTTGCACAAATGTGATGGTAGCCTCAGAAAATTCAAACTTCGTACCCTGAAAAAATTTGGGTTATAACAAGCCCATTAATGGATTAAGGCATAGTAGCATTATTCATTTAGGTACTTGGATCTTCCTAGCTAATGAAAAGTTTATTAAAGATCTATTTCTGGGGGTCAAGATGGCGGAAGGCCAGGTGACCGCATTTCGGGGAGTTCCCTGAAGAGAGCTGAATTCCAGCAAAAAAACCCACTATAAGACCACCGTGAACACCCATGAAACCAGCCTGAAATGTGATATTTCCCACTTCTGGACC